>JASAMY010002402.1:0-57575 GCA_030248085.1 Paralinhomoeus sp. GSCO2_6 | reverse complement strand
CCACGTTTCGTCGGCGTGCCGGAGCCGACTCCTGATGATGGAGGACATGTTGTTGACGACGGGACTGACGCCACCCGAGATGGGGCCGACGCTGCTGGACGAGCGCGACATGACGGGCGTGGATCGGAGCTCCGTGGCGAAGGCCCGAGGCCTCTTGGACCGACTCCGCGAGGAGGCGGCCGCGACTCGCGTCTCCATGTCGTGCCCGACTTCAATTCGCTGCCATTGTGCGGCCGCGAGGCATTTGGAGCCTGACGCTAGACTAGAGGCACACGCAAGGGGAAAGACAATCAGCCGCGAATTGGCGGCAATGCCCGCCTGCTCTCCTCTGAGTGACGAATGGCCGTCCAAGGCCAGCCGGGCCCCGGTCGCGGACTTGGCTGCCGCAGCCCTGCCCCTCTCTTCCGCTAACCAACTTGTGACACGCCCGCGCGCACGAGGATGAAGGCCTGACGAGTATTGGAAATCAAAACTCCGCTTTCCTGCCCCGGCATTGCCGGACGTGGGGAGGGGGGGGGGGGCGTAGCGCCGCCGCCGTCGCAGCCGCAAATGCTCTCTAGTGATTGTCTCCCTCTGAGGCGACGGACCGAGATGATGCGGCGACGGTCGGCGGCGGTGGATTAGCTCGGATTTGCGATGGGTCTTTTCTGGGAAACATAACACGGTGTTTTGAAAGAGCTACATCAAATGGCAGGCATGTGCTGTTGTCGAACAGGGGGGGGGGTGCAACTGTGTAATTGCGCAATTTGGCAATTTCCGACTCCTGACACTGCTACCGCTCGGACAGTCCAACAGTGTCGTTTTCTATGCAAATATTTTACGTCGACGCCATGCTCCGAAAGCGCACTCGGCCGTTGTTTGCTTAAACTCGCAAACCGCTGCGCACCCCACGCCCGGTCGTGTGTTCCCTCGGCCCCAGCAATCCCAGGTGGGGCGGAGATAAAATACCTGTCCGAGCTGTCCTGCCAAATCAGGTCGGTGAAGCGGATTCGTTCCAGGCCGGCGAAGACGTCGCCATCGTGGATGTTCACGTCGCTCTCGCTGCCGCCGCCCTCTAGCTGCGGCGACGACGGGTCGTGCGTTGTCGTCGTCGTCGCCGCCATGCGCGGCTTAACTGAAACTGGCCACCGCTGCTGCAAGACCGCGCGGCTAGAAACGCAATTGGCAGCTCTAGCAGCAGCAGGGGTCCTTCCAGCCCCTAGAAATTCTATTGAGGTCACGCGTAACGCGATTAAAATGACGCAGGGCCGCGTCAGGGCGAGGAATTGGATTAGGAGTGCCGCCTGGTGTATACATAGCTACAATTTTGTTCGCGTCGAAGCACTGCCTGTGCCGAGGTGGGGATCACAAAAGTCGTTCGGGAGTGTTTACCGGGGAGATGTGAAGGACACGTTGCCAGTTGCGTCCTAATCGAGTTGTTCGAACAGACGGCTCTAGTTCAACCGGGAGGAGCCCAGGCGAGCTGTGGAAGCCGAGAACTGCTGGCTAATGGAAAGGGACACTGCGATGCACGGACGGCGCTTTGTCCTCCTCGCTAATGAGGCCGGTGTTGCATAGCGTGATTCAGCAGCGGCGCGCAGCTGATGCGGGAAGACGGGCAGGGGGGGGGGGGCGTCGTCTTCGTCTCATTAGGAGCCTTCGCGTGGGCGTGCGCGCGCAGGCAGCAGCAGCAGCGCTTACCCAGTCGCCACATCGCTGTAGAAAGTCGACAGCTGCTGCTTGCCTCGCCGTATAGCCGCAGTCGGTCGACGCGGTGCCTCGATTACACCCGCGGTTGGCCGTCGTCGTCGCCTTCCGGCGGCAGCTCCATTGTTGCTAGCTGGCTGGCAACAGGCGCTCCTTCGATGCGTCTACTACCTAGACGCACGCACGCACTCGCTGCTGCGCTCGACTAGGTGGCCCGTCGCGTTGTTGCTACCGCATTGAACATTCATACATAGTGGATGGGAGAGGGTGGCCTGGGGCGCGGAGAGGACAAGCTGGTCGCCATCACTAACGCCTTTACTAGACCGGACAGGAGCCCGGGAGTTAATGAGGAAAGGCCTCCTGATTGATTCCGACAGCCGCCGCTACACGGCTCGCTGCCGACTGTGGGGTTCGCTCGCAGTGACGCCGCGACCGCTTTTGATTGGCTGTGTTGGGGATTAGAACCGATGAGCCGTCTGCTTTGACGAGTATGTAAAACCCGTGTGTCGGCGCGTCGTGAGAGACGCGTTCGCGCTTCTGTCGCCCGAATACATGCATTAGATGGGATCTCTAATTTGAAGACACTGTGCGTTGGGAGCTTTCGATGAATTTAATCAGTTGAGTGTCAACTAGGAAATGGAATTTTCCTCTCCGCTCCTCAGGCCGCGTCGTCTCCGCCCATCGCGTCCCAGGTGTCGGAGAGGTCTTGGGCGAGGTTGGCCGCCTCGTCGCAGTCAATCCTGGAGACGTTCAAATTGGCGCACTACAGTAACCGCTGGAGGCAATTTGCAGCGCCCACTTCATGCCAGCGTCCTTGAGGCACTGGCAGTGCATGCGCGTGTTCGCGACCACGTCCTCGGGCACGCAATACTCGATGGCGGCGATCTTGTCGGCCGCAGTGGACGTCTTGGCCAGGCGGCAGTCGCTGGCGCAGCCGCCGCCCTTGCCCTTCTCCAGGAGCTCCATCATCGACTCCATCATGCAGTCGTGGACGCATCTGAACGCGACCGCCGTCTGCTTCAGGCGCCGCCCCAGCCGACGCACTCTCCGTGATCCACGATGTCTTGCGGCACGTCGCCCATGATCGCCTTGTGCTGCTCCTTCATGGACTCCTTGACACGCTTCATCTTTTTGGGACCGAAGCGCTTGAACTTGGGCATCTTCTTCTCGGCCCGCTTCTTGGCGTCGTCGCGTCGACTCTCGGTCTTCTTCCGCAGCATGTTCATGAAGCGCTGGACCAACTCGTGCCACTTGGGCTTGACCTCCACCAGGTCGCCGCTTCCGTCGTCACACCTGCAGATGGCGAGACTGCTGCGACTGCGCTGATTTACGAGCAGCTCACATCTTGGGCAGCCGCTCCATGATGCACTCCTCGAGCTCCTCGTGCTGCACTAGGATGGCGTCCTTGCATGCCTGCAGCGCGGTCGTATCGACACTCGTCACTTCGAACTCCTCGTCACATCTGCATTGGAAAAATACAGTTTATTCTGCCCTTGCCATTTTGGTGCGAAGAACGTAACGTCCGGCTCACGCTGCCTTGCAGCCGGTCTTAATTGCCTTCTTGGCGTCGTCCATCTCCTTCTTGCAGCTCTCGAATTCGTTGCAGGTGCAGATGGGCTTGTCTTTCTTGCCCCACATTTCTTTCAGAACCATTCCTCCACCTTCCTCCTCGTCCCCGTCGCCCCAGTCCATCATGCAGTCGGCTCCACAGACGAGCAGACCGAGCAACGCAACTGCGTAGAGGAATCGCGCCATCGCGGACAGTTCGGTTATGGGCAGAAACACTGCAGGGATAACAAACAGCAGAATAACCAACCTCACCTCTGCGGAATCGGAGGGATTCCCATGGCATTTAAACGAGACACAGCGCCCTCGTTATCGCCGCATTATGGAAACGGAACGAAACTGTTTTCTGCTCTTGCGGGACCTGTTTTGCCTGCGGACAGATTTCAGCCGATCGGACGCATAATCAATGGGTGCAACCGTCAGCAACAAATGCGGATTGTGACGCGTGTCATCCCCCCGGTTGTGTTGATTGCGTGTTATGTACAATTTCGCTGTTTGTGCCCTGTGCCACAAACATGAGGATCAAATCAAAAAGTGCAACAACAGATTGCACTTCAGTTTTTGGTGCAGTGCATGGAACAAACGAACGGGTGGCGAGACACAGGCGCTGCTGCTGTGCCGCATCGCACTGCGTCGCAGTGAATGCAGTGTAAAACGTCGCGATTGTTGTTTGTTCGTGTGCGCTGCTACCATCAATGCATTCTGCCTCCAGTCCTGCGCACCTTTCCACTAAGAGACTAAAGATAAAACCCGAGCCCGTTCGTGCCCGCTCTCCTGCGTAACCGCACCGCAACACATAGAGCGAGCTGTGCTGGCTGGGAAACAGCTGCTGACGAAGCTTAAAATGGCGAGCGACGAGCAGCTGCTGACGCTGTTGCGTGAGCACAGCAGCCTCAAGTGGAACATTGAGTACAAAACGAGTCGCCTGTCCAACCACATCAACCATGGCATCATCGCACTCCACCGCCTCGGGGCCTCTGATGAAAAGATCCGGCGTTTCATTCAGCTTTACCAGCAGAAACTGGAGCCCATACAAGAAGCCAAGCCGCGTTATCTGGACTGTCTGCAGTTGGTGCGAGACAGCGCCCAGGGCCCCGTTTCATTACCTTAATCAATGCCCGTAATATTATTACGTCGTATAATATATTATTGACGATTGACAACGACAACGGTTACATAGTCCACCCTAAAGTTGTAATCAGACCCGTTGCGTGATTATAGCGCAGCGTGTTCTGTAATTGCGCACATTCAAAAAAAGAACGAAACGTTATTCCGCGGTTCTTGTTTTCTTAACTATTTGGCGTAGTTTCTGTCTGTTTTAGTGTCGAAAATGTCGACACGAATGAACGAATCACAGTGGTTTTATATGATTGACCAAGTGAAGGCAAGCTGGGGCGAGCTGCTCGGTCCATTTGACTATGGGAAAAAAATTACGGCAGAAACGCAGGCGCTAAAGTGGCAGGAGTTGCACGAGCAGTTCAAGGCGCTCGACTACCCTTACACTCGCGACGCTGCTCACGACTGGAAGTTCCTAAAAAATCACGTGTGTCGAAAAGTCTTTGTAGTACAAGTTCTAGTTTAGGTTAGGCCTTGGTCTCGGTTTAGGTGTGGGGTCAGAAGGCGCGTCGTGCCAAAGAAAAGAACGACAAAAACGGTCGCTCGGGCGCGGGCAGCCACCCGCTGTCGGCAGTGGAGCAGGGGGTGCTCAGCACTCACTACGGCTCGCTACGGGCCCCGGTTCTTGTCGGCTTGGCCGTGCCGGACCCGCTCGACCCCCCGTCGGCCGCCGCCGCCCCTGCACCGACTGGGAAATCGGAGGCGTCGAGTGGCGTGGGCGGCGCCAACGACAGGCCGGCGCTCCGGCCTGTGCAGCTCTCGCAGTCGAGTTCGGCGTTGCAGCAACTGCGCAAGGATGCGCTCGACAGGGACTGCAGCAGTCCCGCTTCTCTCCAACGCCATGGCGCCACAGTAGTGCGTCCATCGTCGGGCGAGAGCGCTGCCGACTTCGCCGAGAGTCAAAAGCGCGCGCTAGAGCAGGACGACGTCGACGGCACCTTTGCCGCACCGTCTACGAAGTCCGTTCCTATCACGACGACGCCAGCTCCCCCCATCAAGAAGTCGAGGGGTCGCCGCAGTCAGGCCACGCTGGGTGAAGAAGTCGACGAGAACGAGGTGGGGCTGCGCGTGCGCCGCCTGACCGCGCTTGCTACGGCTGCTGAGCAGCAGGTGCGCTCCTCCAGAATCCAGATCCACTGTGGTTCCCAGATGTGTGCATCTGGGCCATGCGTTTCAGCAACTCGTCTTCAAAGAAGAGCTGCGGAAGAAACGAGCAGAGTCCTTCGTCTTTTTCCGCGACAACGGCCTGCCCGTGCCGGACGACCTGCTGCAGGAGTTCGGTGGCGACTGAGTTGAGCGCGGACCCCCGCCCCCCAAGTTCCCCAACCCCACCGCCACACCCTACGCAAGGCTGTGTCAATATTGTTTGTATTGTATGTTGTTCCCCTGTTGATCTCGTTGATCTTGTCTTTGTTTGTGGGACGTTGCATGTTGTGCTGTAGTCAAAGCAATGCCTCTCGCTTGGCTGTACTTCAACAGCCGGTCACGCGCGCGGGCGGAAGTGATCGAGCAGTTGCTCGCGCCGAGCGAGCCCCAAGGCGCGCACGTCCTGCTGCCTTCTGTCTGCCATGTGGCCGCCCATGTCGTCTTCGACGGGCTCATCATCTTCTGGCAGCGCGTCGTCATCGTCGTCAGGCTCCGGTGGCCTCTGTCGGACGAGAAGATTGTGCAGCGTTATGCAGGCCATCACGATCTAGACTTTAGTCATAACTTTAGTCATCTATAAATGCACATGTTGCAAAAGGCACCATTTAAGTGAAAATACAATGCAAAAAATCCGTCCCTATAATCCAGATAGCCCCCCCCCCCCTTCCAACCGCTCTTCAATGCATTTGCTTTATACCATAGGTGTAACCGGGAATTGGACCTGGGGGGAGGGTTCGGGCACTTTCTGGGGGGGGGGGTGGTGGGTGGGGTGAAAATCTGGAGGAGGGGGGGGTCTGGGCAGAAAAAAATGGGCAATTTTTGGTCTATTTTTAGTCAAAAATACACTGTAAAAGCCTGAAAATAGGTACTTTTTAGCCGAAATACACTGTAAATAACGCAAACTAGACACTTTTGGGTCGATTCTTAGTAGTATGTAGTAGAAAGTTTTCAAAAAGTCTGGGGGGGTTGGGTGGGGTTTCGCACGAACCTGGGGGGGAGGGTTGGTGGGGCGTGGGTAGGGTCAAAACCAGCAAGTGGGGGAGGGAAACCCCCCAACCCCCCCCCAGTTACAGGTATGCTTTATACCCCCCCCCCCCAATGACCCGCTATATAGTCGTTGGCTCAGGGGGGGGGGGGGTTTCACCCCCTGGCCAAGGCCATACCGGTTTTTTTGCGGGAGCGGGGGCCCCCCCCCCCCCTGGCCATCGCCATCCTGGATAAGTTGCGGGAAACCCGCTCTCATTATTGAAAAACTTGTGGAATTATGCGTGTTTTTGTGTCCTTTTTCAGTGTAGTGTGACCCAAAAACCCTTACTCGTGGTATGCGAAACGACCTCACCTCGCCACAGAACTGCGGGTTGACGCGCAGCTTCTTGTGAAGGCACTGGAAGCGCATCTTGAGGAGCCCAAAGGCAGACTCGACAATGCGACGGGTCTTTTTGTGTGAGACATTGAATGCCTCCTCTTGTGGTGTCGGGTTGGCCGACACTATCGGCGTCTGGAGATAATCTGCAACCCGAAATACGATAGGAGCGGGAGCAGCCGCCTATACATGTAACTCCAACAGTTAATTCCAACCCGTGAGGCCGTAGCCGCTGTCCCCCAGCAGAATGGCCCCTGGGAATGGGCGCCAGCCAGCGTCGAGACGGCGTCCCAAGTTGGACATGCCGAGGACCCGCGAGTCGTGCACGCTGCCAGGCATGGACGCGTTGGCGTAGTAGAACTGCATGTCAGGACCGCACACAGCAACGCAGTTCAGGCTGTGTCGGCCCTGAACGTGCGAATGCATTCAACTGCATAGCCTAAGGCCAACAAAACAGACTTTTCTGTCAACGAACTGCGGTTCCAGCTCTGCGGGCGATGGAGTCGCAATCGTGACGAGCGTGCCGTCGACAAGTCCACCGACGCTCGGCATGTCGGCGACGTTGTAGAAGCGTGCCGCGATTTCGTAGCGAAGCTCCAGTTCTGCGGGCCAGCACACGACGTTCGGCATTAGCTCCATCAGCAGCGCGTCCGTCACGTCCCGCACGTAACGGCAGACAGTGGCCTTGGACGGGCCGTGCGCGTCGCCGATATCGTAGTAAAAGTCCCCGCCCGCGTAGAATCGGAGCGCGAGAAGGAGGCGGTCTCTGGCAGAGAGCGTGTGCTCACCGACTTTTTGCGGCTGTAGCCGGTGTCCGATTTGCTGGAGCAAGCGCTCCGCCCCCTCTCGGTCGAAGCGGAATCGCTCGCGAAAATCCTCAGCCTCAAAAGAATTTCTGGGCCGGTACAGGTAGGGGCCTCGAATTTCGTCGTCTAGCAATTCCTCGTCGTCCGACAGCGTCAGATCCAACGCGTTCCGCGCCGCCATGTCGACGCTGAAGCGATTTTCCAACTTTGATGACGCCTTTTTGGCGTAATCAAACTTTTATTACCGCTTGAATTCAAAACGAGTTCGTAGTGGCGCTTGACAATTTGCTGAAACCGACTTCGCCGTAAACACGCAAAAACTACGGTAGTTCTATCGTCAGTTTGATTGGGATCTGTACTCATTGTATAATCGACTGACAACTTTCTGAAACCGACTTTTACAACGAACTCAAAACAGTGTGAAAATAGTAAAGTCATAATCAGTTTTACAAGGTAATGTAACGGGGCCCTGGACGTCAATGGCTTGCTGGAGAAGAACTTTTCGGAACTGGCCAGCGGGCTCTGTGCCGCCCTGTTTCATGGCTTGACGCACACGGGTTACGGAACCTCGGCAAAGTGCCCGAAAATGGTGGCCGATGGTCTCGCGTACATCAAGTACGACTTTGTCGCCCCAAAATTGGATGCGACCGAGCTTGCGAAACCTCTTGCTGGAACCATGGATGCTCTGCAAGCGCTCTGCAGCTTCAGAGACGATGCAGAGCTGCATGTGCTGCTCAAGGAACGGTTTGCGGGCTCGGGCTCCAGTAAATTTGTCAGGATTTTCGAACAAGAGATCGCGGCCCAACTAATGGGCTACGCGGACCAGATTTCCCTTCCGGAACCACAGGCGGACTCGGCGCTGGAGTTGGCACTGACCGTGTACGGCGGCTGCACGGAGAGGCCCAACAATTTCTTCCTGCTGCATGGCGCCACATCCGCTTGGGCGCTCAAAAACATTCTTCAATCGGTCAGTTTCGATCCGTCCGTTGTCAACACGGCGCTCCGAGTCCACTTGATCGGTCTGCTCGCTGTCTACGGAGCGCTTGGGGCGCCCGTTGTCGAGGAGATTCGAACGGATCTGTCGGAAGTTGGCGGACCACCCCGAGATTGGCAATCGATCGCCGCTGAGTGCGTCGACATCAGTGTCGACCGTGATGAGCACAGCTACAAGATCGTACAGGTCTGTCGGCAGATGGCTCTGGAGCGTCCAGAGAAGGAAGAGATGTTCAAAATGATTGCCGAGAGGTCGCTGAAATATCCGCTGCTCTCATAAGTGCTTGATTTTGGCTACTGCACTGCTTGCTGACGTGTCTACTGATACTCTGCTATTGAGCTGCTTGCTGGCGTCTTTAGAACTGAACCATGTTCACTACGTTGGCACCGCATGGTCACATAGCAGCACATTCGTATTTGCAAATCAATGGTTAGGTTATAAAATAATGGTTAGGTTATAAGAAATGGTTAGGTTATAAAATCACCTTTCTGGTGTCACCTAGCCATGTCTCGCACGTGATAACGTGAACAGTTGGCGGGCGTTGCACTTCCCTCTCTCCTATTTGCTAACTGTGGACATTTGTACTTTGTTTGTTGTGACACTTGTGTACCCATGATTCGCCCACTCGCTGTGCTTCGTCTTTGTGCCTTTGTAATGTCGTACACCGTGCTTCGACGAATAAAAAAACAAAACAAAACAAACAAAAAAAATCGTTTTGGTTGCGGCTCGGCTCCCGCGGAGACTCACTCTCGTGCTTGCCCAATGAGGTGTGGCTGGCTGCGTGCACCACCCTCCAACAAGGTCTAAATTGAACAGGTTCTTTTCAGTAGTCGTCGTCCTACCCGACCGCATTTTCAGTGGCTCGCTGGGAAGGACGTCGCGGGGTGGGTGCAGCCATAACGAAGACATTTGTGGCATTGCTGACGCGCACCCGCGTCGTTTGCCCTCTCACTTCCATGTTCCGGTGAGCCGGTTTCAAGCAGAGGATCCTCCGCAGCTCATAGAGCCAGGCCGTCCTCGCCGGCTGGGACAGTGCCAGCAGGATGTATGGGTTGGCACCAGCGTAGACGTCGGTGATGATGTTCAGCGTGAGAAAGAAGATCTCGTTGTCCAGGACGTCAGTGAAGACGATACCGAACACGGCGATGAAGACGACCCAGCAGAACTCGAGCGTGGTGATTAGGAACCCAGCGAGAGCGAGTCGGAACTCGGCCTGTCTACGACGCGCCGACGGACCGGCTGGAGTGGTCACGGCGGCAGCGGACATGCGCATCTGAACCGAGAATGCTTGCATCTGCAGCTGCACTCATACTGAAAATTGTGCAAAAAAATTCGAATGGCTGCAGAAAAGACCTTGCAGAAAGTCAGCGCGTAGAGAGTGCCGACGACGACGACGAAGATGAGTTCGCACACGAGGCCCGCCATCCACAGAAATGACTTGAGAGGCACGTCCGTTATAATCGGCAGCATTTCGGTGCCGTTCTCGTACGCCTCGTAAACGTAGCCTCTTGAGAAAAGCATGGGCGTGACGAACAGGGCAAAAGGGCCAACAAACTGGAATAGGAGACAGGCGGGAAATGCTACCTTGGCGCTCCACCACTAAAACCGCGCACAAATTCGAGCAGTCCCCGCACGCACGCACGCACGCACGCACCAGTGTCGACCGCATTGGCGCCCACACGGCCGTGAATCTGTTGAATGCCAATAGAGATATGCCCATGGTTTGGGCGAACTTGCAGAACCAGGAGCCTATGAGGCTGACTTGGGCCAGACGCCAGCCTCCCAGACGATAGATCGGTGTCAGCATTGAAAACCGCCTCGATCCAAAGTAGCTGATGGCCAGCGCTGCGACGTCCACAACTCCGACTTGGCAGAAGAGTCGGAAAAAAGCGGTGCCCAACTCCTTGCTTTTTCTTCGCTTGACCAGCGTTCCCAGGAGCAGCAGATACACCGGCACGGTCAGCAGCACCAACGCCAGTTGACTGTACACCACCCAAGGATAAAACATTCTGGCGACTAAAAAATTTGCAACTGCCTGCGTGGCAAACTGTTCCCCGCCGTGCTAAAGCCTCATTTTTATGGCGCAACGACGACCAGCGAAATGGGGCGGTAAAAAATTCTCCAATGAATCTAATGTTAAGTGTAGGATCTACCCTATAGTCTTTTCGACGACCGCGATTTTAGAATTCGTTGTCTTGTAGCAGCGTCGCCGCAGCTGCAGCAAAGGACTGTTGTCATCGCATTGTCGTGCACTTCGGCGCCATTGCGAACAACAAGCAGTAACAGCGTTGGACAACCAAAAAATACGCCAGTGCGTTTACGAAACCGCTTTTACGGGCTAAGTGACCGAAATTTGAAACGGAAGTGTAGCGACCGTTTGAAGTGCGACGCATTTTATGGACGTGTTTGTGCTGTTCGAGAGAATAAGGACGGCCTGAACTAGTCCAATCTAAGGTCGCCTACAAGGTGTGTTTGGCGACGAGTTGCACTCTGTGCCAGACGCGAATAAAGAAATGAACCAACGTTTTCCATTGATTCGCGCAAGCTCTCACCCCTGCCACCGAACAAGCGACGTTGGGACTGTATGTAAATCGCAAGCTGTGTCGCTTAATCTAACCGGACACAGCTGCTTTTCATTGTCGGAACACTGCGTGAGACTGAGAGTACTCCCTTCTTGCGTCATCATTCGTTAATACAGTTAGTCGTTAACGCTTCGAGTGCAACAGTCTACAAGACACGAACGTCACAAAAAAATACATGTTGACGACGACACCTCCAACACAACGCAAGACAAGGCTAAACCCTCAATGACCACTGGCGGATCTAGGATTTGCTGACAGAGGGGGGAGAAGGTCAAATTTTTTCACCGGACAAACTACACTACTATGGAATAGACAAAAATGTCGGGATTTTTAGCTCCCTTACGAGTCAAGCGTGAGTTGGAAGAGAACCACAGCGCCGCAGGCAAAAATTTTGCGGTTTTGAGTGCCTTAATCCAAGGAAAACGTAAGAAAACGTAAAGTTTCCCCTTGTGCTCGCCCTTCTTTCCTACTTCTCCCCGTAATCTCTCCTCCTCCTTCCCCCCTAAATCTGAGCTGACAGGAGGGGGAGACCCCCTCTCCCCCCCGTCTGGATCCGCTAGTGTCAATGACTGTTCCAAAATCATGCCATTCTGGTGCGTTCAGGCGCCATCGCCGAGACGCAGCAGCTTTCGCAGCGCCTTCCGAAAGTCGGCGATGACCGCGGCGTAGATGAAGATGTTGGTGGCGGAGTTGAGGACAACGAGGCCGTGGAGAAAGCTGAGCCAGTAATAGCGGCTGGCATGGTAGTCCTTGGCGTACAGCAGCAGAAAACCCAGTCCCCTAGCGAAGGACGTCCACAAAAACACTAGCACGACCAGAGACAAGGACCGACTCACGCGGACCTGGAAATCGCGGAAATAGAAATGAGAAACGTGTGCCGCAATCAACTCCCCTGTCACGTGAGGTGCAGGGGAGTTGCTGCAGTATTTGTGCCTGCAGCAGCGCGCACCTGCAGTTGCTTCACAATGGCCTGGCTGTCATCGCCCCTCTTGTGAGAATCCGTGATTCTCCACTTCATCATGGCCATCTGTAGCAGGTAGAGCAGCACCACGGCCACGTTCATGGCCATGGTCTTGACGTTCTGGACTTGCACGAACCGCTGCTGGAGCAGACTGAAGACGCTGCAGCTGCGCATGACGGCGTCGTAGGCGCCGTGGTGGAGAAAGTAGGCGGCCAGGTGCAGGAGGACGTCCAGCCAGCCGGCGGCCAGCATGCAGCCCTCGTATCGATTGGATGACTGCAGCGCGTGGTAACGAGTGGGCAGCGTCACGGCCACGGCTCTGCAAGACACTGCATCTCACGCTATTGTTAGTGCTGTGCTGCTGTAGCAAAATGTTCAACATCATGCACGACTCTGACAAGCTCTCGAACCGAGCAAGTGGTCATACGATCCGGAAAACTTTACAAAATCACATGCCACTTGTTAACAATCCCAGAATCGACGCAGCACCGCATACACTTGCTGCTCTGTGTACCACACCATAGGAGCGCATGAACCGTATACGCACCTATCAGCGGCCAGCACAAGCGTGAAGCAGTAGACACCTCTCAGAGAAAAGTACAGCGGTCCAAAGAACACCAGACACTGCAGCCTGTTGACCAATACGTTCAGCCGAAACGCTGCGATCGTCAGAGCGACACCATCGCTGACGGCGGTCGTCACGCCGACGAGCATGTCGAACACGGCCAGGCACCAAATCAACCAGAACATTCATTTCATATATATGTAGGTACGCATAAAAGTGTTACCATGAACACCTATGCAGTCTTCGGGAGAGCAGTAAGAGCGTCTATTTGCGAAACACGCAAAAAACTTGGTGGGATTGGCAAGAGGAGACGTAAGTTCCGAGAACTCGGGAACCTTGTTAAAAAGGCTCTGGCACCTGCTGTTCAGGGTCTGCAGACGCGACCAACAGCACGCACACTATAGCCACCAGTGATTTGGGGCTTGTACAAAAAATGGAGACCCTGTCTATGCAGAGCAATTCCTAAATTCGAACTCGCAGCAGTGTGGCTGAGTTGGTTAAGGCGCTGGCCCGGACAGCTAGACACTCTTGTGGGTCGTGGGTTCAATTGCCACCACTGCAAATGTTGCGTTTTTCGCAAGGTATTTGCTCGGACAATCCAAACTTTGTTCAAATTTATTGATGTTGGCGATTTCGGCAGTGACTTGGGCACATGCTACTCGCATACCGAGGTCCGTACACAAAGTTACCGAAGCGTGCAAGTGCGAATAACAATTGTGAGCATCCAAAACACAGAAACAAGCCAATTTCCAAAAAAAAATGTTTAGAAAAATTTTTTATAGAGGACAGTCGGCTGGTTTGTTGGGCCTTGCCAGGTTGCAGATGAGCAGCCAGGTGCTGGACCTGAGCGTCTCGGTCTTGTAGATGGTGAGGAGCAGCAGCGCGTTGCCCACCGCCGCCACGGCACCCAGTGGCACGGTCATCAAATGCGCGTGCGTCACCGCGTGAGCAAAGGAACTGCCACCGCTGCCAGCCCGAAAGAGGGGACTGGCGGCGGAAGCGTTGCCTTGCACTTCGGTGGCCATATTCTGAGAAATAAATCGCGAAAACGTGTTCAACAATGATCGTCTGGGTCGCGTCGACCGATTGGAAACGATAAAAATGCGCACGACGTCTATTACGGGACGATGCAATTCTAGAGCTCGGTCCCAGGGCTACCGGTACTATAATTTGAGGTAGCACCTGCCTTGTTGAAGCAGGTGCGATCAGTATTCGCTAAAGGTTCAGGACAGCTCGGATTAAGGACACGCAAGCGCTGAGAACTTGAGAACCGTCACGCGTCTACAGGATGCGTGTGGAAGTGGTTGCAACAGGCGACGATTTGGATGGGAACTGTTTTGGATTGAGTCGTTCAACGAAGGCTAATCAGCTACTTATAAGCACACATACACACAGCGATGAGGAACGGCACTCGAGTCATTCGATGATGGTTGTCTGTAAACAAGATTCTATTGTATGTATTCCTGCGTACTTCCTCTCAACACTAAGTGGTCATTCATTCTTCATCTCGCTCCATCTCACTTCATCCATCCTTATGGAGATTGTTGTCAGTCTCGTGGCAGCTCCATCGTACATACTCCGTTCATCCCATTCAATGCTGACAGCGAGAGCGGACGTGATCAAAGCAAAAGCTCATCGAAAACAAAGACATATGTACGCACTACTTCTAGCATTCGGCAAAGTTTTGAAGGGGTGCACTTCGTTCATAGGCCATCTCATGGGATGCCGATAAAAAAACTATGGTTTGCTTGAACACATGTTTTGTTTAATTCCCTGGGGATGTTTTTGCTTTGCTACATATCTGAGTTAGTACTTGCGCATTCGAGCAGCTCCAGCGTACCGTAAATTGTCCAATGCTGGCAAGGGGTTATACCGTTTAACATTGTTTCTACTTTTGATTATCACGGGGGAACCACTATTGGAAAAAAATGTTACACTTTCAACCTTAAAATCTCGATCCGTAGTAATGCGAAATTTTGCACTCAAAATTGCTGATTGTGCAGTGTTTTTTTTGCCATCTTTTCGCTGATACACCTCAGGTGTTCTTCATTGCTGAATGCAACACCGCATACTGTTGTATAACCGAGTAGCGGCGGTGACGCGTCTACATCAAGCGGCTCCGCAAGCTGAAATGTCATCTTCAATACTCGGCTAGCGGGCGAGGGCGCTGCTGCCACACGTTTTGGAGGCTGCGAAGCGCTTGGTTGGCGGAACGCTCCACGAGGCCCAGAAGGCTTGGGCGGCCTCCAGGCGTGTCGCCGCGTCGACGCTGACCCGCACGCCGACGCCCAGCCAGACGCCGAGAGGCAACGGTGTGGAGAACTTGGCAAATGGCTTGGCCAACTTGGCCTCTCCACCACCCCCACTGCCCGCGTAGACTCGCAACTCGTCGCGATCGACAGGCCAGTCGCACCTTTCGACGTCTTTAGTTTCGCCCTTGTTGGAGAAGACGTGCACCAGACCCTCGTCAGCGTGGAGCCGTCGGAGACATGGCACACGGTCAAAGAGGCCGGCCAGCGACACGACTCGACTCGCGTCCTCCCACAGGTGTAGCCTCCAGCTGCCGCGGACGGCCAGCTCGACGAGACGAGGAGCGAGCGCGCCTACCAGCGCGAACCGCCAGCCGACGTCGTCGCAGGAATGGCAAATGAAGTTCTCGTCGACGCACAGCTGGCGCAGTCGTGGCCATCGCAGCGTCAAAGGCTTCCCAGCCAACCAGCTGTCTGGAATCGATCGGCGATGTATTCGCCAACTGCGGTGGGACGGACGACGACGCCGTTGCAGCGCGTACCCGTCTCTTGGCAGACGAGGGCGCGTATGCGGAGCCGCAACAGCTGCGGTCCAAGGCTCTGGAGAGCCGTCAGTGATGTGACGTCGTCCAACAGGTTGAGCTCCGGCGAGTCAAAAACGCAGTAGCAGGACCAGAGGACGAAGGGGAAGTGGAGCTCGACCAGCGCCGGCGGCCGCGCCTCGGACAGCCACCGAGGCAACGCCGCAGCCGCAGGCAGAACGGAGCCCTTCTCCCACTCCCAATCCCCAACGTCGCCGTAGTGGCAGTGGAGCGCGTCGGCCGCCAGCTCGACGCGCTGCTCGTACACGTGTTCGCTCGTACACAACGTGACGCCCGAGGACTCATCGCGCTGGCGTAGCCTATCGCTGAGGCCGACGTCAAACACCGACTCCAGTGGTGGCAGCACCATCGGCGAGCCGCTGAAAGTGAAACCGTGACAGCAACAGGCCAGTGCACGCAACCTGCACATCGTGTTCAGGAGGAACGTTTGTTTGCCTGGAGTGGACGGCCCGTCGGAGTGCGCGCAGGTAGGCGCGTACGTCACTGTGGAGCGTGCTGCGCGCCAAGTGCCACAAGTGGACGCCGAGCAGCCGCAAGGAGGGGCCGGTGCGCGCCAGGACGGCCGCCAGCAGAGCCCAGTCGCCGCCCGCGGCTGCCGGCGGCCGTGTCACCGACTCCACGCCGCGCGTCGTCAGCAGGCGGGTCTCGGTCAGCTGCAAGAGCGCCAACGCACTCACACATGCGCGTCACCTCGGGTTGTAGCCAGCGCTCCTTGAGTCCCCGGGGCGCCTCGTCGTCGACCCGGACGCGCAGTTCGCGCACTGCCGCCTGAGGCGCGCGGCGAAGACGACGGCAACAGAGACGTAGCTGTGCCACGTCCCTGACGGCGTCCAGCGTCCTCCGCCAGTGTCTCCTCGGAAAGCTGGGCGAGACCAGTCATCGCAGAGCGTGTGCGCTCATGTGATTGTCCGACCAAAGGCAACGGCAACTAGCCCTGTGGAGTAGACAGACAGAGTGAGAGAGCAATGGCGGATCCAAAGTGGTGCGGGCCAATCCCTCCCTCCCTCCCCCGTGGTGACCGGCGAAAAAAAGTGGGGCTGGGGCAGGCGCGTGGGGGGGAGGGGGGGGGGGCTGAGAAGGATGAGCGACGAGGAGCACTCAACCAATGCCGGCGTTTCTGCAGATTTGATCTCCTTCCCTTAGATTTTACGGCGGCGTCGCCGCAGGTTGGCTTCCCGCCGACTTCCCGACCCGACGACGCCGGCGAAAATTTGGCTCTCGAACGTCGTTTTCTATATCTTTTGGCGTTAAAATTGAGTAGAACTTGCATATACAACTTACATGTGCGCTCCTTGTTCGCGCCTTTTGAGGGCGAATTTTTAGCAAGGGCACCCTGGGCCTGTTGCAAAAAATCTCAGGATTTTCTCAGTGAGGAGGGCGGCACAGCAGCCCTCTCGCGTACGTCAGCGGCTCCCAGCGTACGTCACTGTTCGCTGTGGCGTACGTCACTGTTCGCTGTGCATGCATAGTTCCAACACTGGTTTCTGATGGCGCTCGGTCGCAATGCAGACTGCATTATGCAGCAGCACTGACGCTTCTGTCGGCCCAACAAGGGAGCGGGCGTCAGCTTTTCAGTAGCAAACTGCCTAACGCACGCGCACAGACATCACGAGTCGAAACGCGGTTGGTGGTTGGCGAATGGTGGCCTACGCGCCGTTGGTGCGGCCGTCACAAAGACATTGGTAGCCCTGCTGGGGCCCACCCGCGTCGCTTGGCCGGCCAGTTCGGTGGTCCAGGGAACCGGTTTTAACCGGAGCATCCTGCGCAGCTCGTACAGCCAGGCCTTCCTCGCCGGCTCGGACAGCACCAGCAGGATGTAGGGGTTGGCACCCGCGTAGACGTCGGTCATGATGTTCAGCCAGAGAAAGAACACCTCCGCGCCCAGAACGTCTCTGAAGACGACCCCAAACACGGCGACAAAGATGACCCAGCAAAACTCGAGCGCCGTGATCAGGAATCCCGAGAGGGCGAGCCGAAACTCGGCCTGGCGACGACGCGCTGACGGGCCGCCCAGCGTGGTCGCTGCTGCTGCAGCCGACCTGCGCATCTGAATTGAGAATGCCACTGGTTCTACGGCCCACTGGTGCGAGAGCAGAAGCAACTTTGTAGAAGGTGAGCGCGTAGAGAGTGCCAACGACGACAACGAAGACGAGCTCGCACGCGAGACCCGCCAGCCACAGGAAGGTCTTCATGGGCACGTCCGTTATGTAGGGCAGTAATTCGGTGCCGTTTTCGTACGCCTTGTAAACGTAACCTCTCGAGAGGAACATGGGCGTGACGAAGACGGCGGAAGGCGTGAACTGGAATAGGAGGCAGGCTGGCAGGACGAGATCGGAGCTCCACCACTAAAATTGGTCACTATGTAAGTTCCGCAGTCAAGACGCGCTCACCATGCACAGCCAAGTATGTACGTACCAGTGTTGACCGCACGGGCGCCCACACGGCCGTGAATCTGTTGAACGCCAGCAGCGAAATGCCCATGGTTTGGGCGAACTTGCAGAACCAGGTGCCTATGAGACTGATTTGGGCCAGGCGCCAGCTTCCCAGTCGATAGATGGGCGTCAGCAGTGGAAACCGCCTGGATCCAAAGTAGCTGATGGCCAGCGCTGTCACGTCCACCACTCCGACTTGGCAGAAGAGGCGGAAAAAGGCGGTGCCCAACTCCTTGCTTCTTCTTCGCTTGACCAGCGTTCCCAGGAGCAGCAGATACACCGGCACGGTCAGCAGCACCAACACCAGTTGACTGTACACCACCCCTGGATAGAACATTCTGACTCGCGAGCAGATTTGTCAATCAAATCGTTTTATCGTCGGACGCCTGGCGCCTAGGAAACCGTTGGTGATAAAAACCTAGTCAAAAGGCTTTTGTTGAGCGAAGAACGTAGAGTGAGTGCCTACAACAGTGCGTGTAAGCTGAATTTGCTTTTCCTGTACTCGAGCGAGGAATCGATTTGCGCAAGTCTTTTTCATCTGCTACCGTTGAATGCGGACATTCCGACTTAATGGCTGTGCTGTGCAGGTGCTCGTCAGCAGCGGTTTAATCCGTCTTGCTTTCCGTCAACAAAACGGCGTTTCATGACGACTCGAGTGCGAAAACTGTACCCGCGCAGTGCAATGCACATTGCACACTCTATGCGTCATTGTTATTGCAGCAGCTGACCGATGACCCACTTCTTCTTCACTAGGGCAGGCCCTGACGACGGCTGCTGACGAGTCGGCAGACGACGCAGGGGCTGAGAGTGTCCGCGCTTGGCGCTATATTCTCTCAACCGTCAACGTCCCACGTCAAAACTCGTTTAATAGACCAATTAAGGAAAAATTTGCAGGTGGCTGCAAAAAAAAGGTGAATATGTGACGCTATTTTGTTAAAGTCCAGTTTGAAAAAGAGGGGTATTAATCAAGGCACGCCTCAAGCCACTTACGCTTTGCAGCTGATCGACTTCAGTTTGAACAAACCGTGTATAAGAACTGAACCAAACGCAGCAACACGTCACATATTCGGCATTTTTTGTGTTCGCGTGCATAGGAAGGTGCAGTGGCAACTATTAAGACCTACACACACTGCACTCACATATGCCACATGACCGAATGCCACTTGGTCGTGAGCCAGACAGGAAGGACCCCATGATCTTGCACATGGAATACGATGCACGCGCAGGCTCGCACACGCGCATTCACGCACGCAAGCACGCACATGCACGCACGCACGCACGCACAAGATGTAAAATGGTGCATGGCACTATGCAAACGTTGTAGTTCATCATTGGGTGAAATGCCAAAAGGGGAAGGCCAAATGGAGCCAGTACAGTATGTATGCTTACACATCACTAACTGTGGTGACAACCCACATGTCACAAATGTTAGCAGGGTGCCGATTATTTATCCAGGAAGTTTGGCTGTGCCAGGTCCATGGTAATGGCCAATGGCAACGCATTGTCAGAGAGAGAGAGATGAGATGTGAAAGGGTAGCTGTTGCGTTTTGGCTGAATGAGGGTGGTGTGGCTCGCACAAAAAATGCCGAATATGTGACGTGTTGCTGCGTTTGGTTCAGTTCTTATACACGGTTTGTTCAAACTGAAGTCGATCAGCTGCAAAGCGTAAGTGGCTTGAGGCGTGCCTTGATTAATACCCCTCTTTTTCAAACTGGACTTTAACAAAATAGCGTCACATATTCACCTTTTTTTTGCAGCCACCTGCAAATTTTTCCTTAATACAGTGTTTTTTCATAAGACAAGCATTGATACGCAAAACCTATGCAGGCACGCACGCACGCTCGCACGCATGTATGCATGCACGCGTGCGCGCCCGCAAGTAAGCACGCTCGCACGCACGCACATACAGACATACAGCAGCAGACCAGAATGCACACATGCCCCAGCGTACCAAAAAAAGCAAATGTAGCGTGTCCAGTGGAATCCCTCAATCACAGTAGGAGACACGCATCGTATAGAAACGCGCCAAAATCGGTTCAGATAATCAAAAGTTATAGGCGATCAAAAAACCCAAAATCCACTCTGATACAGTGTACACCCAGGCAAAGAAGTGGTCCGCGCGTTACTTGCATCCGGTCCGACGGACATGCGCGTACGATGGCGCGATCGAAGCGTGTGAGCGTGTGTGTGCGTGCGTGCGCATGCAGTTTTGCTATAGTGCTGCGCCATAGGTGGTACATTATGTGCGTGCGTGCGTGCGTGCGTGCGCTTGCAGTTGTGCTATATTGCTGCGTCAGAGCATAGTGATGTAAAGTATGAAAATGATCCCTATGACTAGGCGGTCAACTTTCGTGTTTTAACCGAAATGATCTGGCCTACCCACATCGAGTTGTTTGTGAAGCAGCCCATTTGAAGGTGTGCGTGCGTGCGTGCACATCTGCTGTGCCACATTGGTTCGTCCGAGCATAGCGATGTAAAGAACCAAAATGGTCTACACGTGCAGGCGGTCAACTTTTGTGTTTTAGCCAAAGTGATCCGACGTACCCACATCGAGATATTGCGATTTTCCCGGAAGTGAAAATATTTTGGTGCGTCGGAGCGCGTTGGCACTAAGGAATGAAATGTTCCCCACCGATCGGTGATCAACTTTATTATTGACCTCAAAGCCATCCGAGCTAACCACTCCGAAATATCGCCGTTTTTTATTAATTTCCCAAGAGCGTAGACATATTGGTGCGTCTGGGGTGACTAATTTTTTCAATGGGGTCTATTCCAGGTCATGGCGATCAACTTTCTCCATTATAGCGAAACCCTCAGATCAACGGTTGAAGCGCCTATAGAGGACAAACTTTTGCCCAAAAAAACGACTATGTCCGAGATGAATCGTCAAAATGGACAATAGCTGCACATTGCCACGGCCTAGAGCCGAATGCTTTGGGCGACAAGAATCCCATCATGAGCCGCCAACACCTGCAAAGTTTCATGCCGATCGAAAGTATCGTTCACGAATGGCGGTCCGAAAACCTGGCAGAGAACACGAAAAAAAAAAGGACGCGCTTTCGAAACATTTTTGGAACTATTGACCCCCTACAGTAAAACAAGGAAACGCGTTATGGCGCGTTCGATGCCCCAGAAGAAGGCGGTTCATTTGAGCCATAACGCGACGAAATCCGTTCGGGCAATCAAAAGTTATAGGCGATTGAAAATTCGAAAATGCGCACTGAACAAGTGGTCACATATTAGTAGACCAATTCCGCCGAGAGCCTCGATGTGCAAACATTGCATCGTTGATGAAAGACGACACAAACACCGCGTAGTACAAGCAAGATTGCAGCGATGTCTGATACAGTCTGATAAACGCCGCTTGTATCAGTATTATATCGAAATTTGAAAAAAATTACAAACAAACAAAGACAGTGAAACGACAATCTGTAATGACAATGTGGTATCGCGGCCAGCTTCATTTTTACTGGCTCATGGCGCTGGCCGTTGTACTTGAGGTGCGTGCGGTCAGCACAAAGACATTCGTCGCGCTGGCGACGTCCACCTGTGTCGTTTGCTCTCCCCGGTGGATTGTCGAGAAAACCGGTTTCCAGCATAGAACCCTCGTCAGCTCGTCCAGCCAGGCCCTCCGCGCCGGCTCGGAGAGCGCCAGCAGGATGTAGGGGTTGGCACCCGCATAGACGTCTGTGATGAAGTTCAGCCAGAGAAAGAAGATCTCGGGGCCCAGAACGTCAGTGAAAAAGATTCCGAACACTGCGATGAAGACGAGCCAGCAGAACTCGAGCGTGGTGATCAGAAATCCAACGAGCGCAAGTCGAAACTCAGCCTGACGCCGACGCGCCGATGGGCCTCCTAACGTCGTCGCCGCGACCGCCGACGTGCGCATCTGAATCGAGAACGCCAGTGGCTATGACCTCATTTTTTGAAGCGCGACCTTGCAGAATGTCAGCGCATAGAGAGTGCCGACGACGACGACGAAGACGGGCTCGATCACGAGGGCCGCCGCCCACAGCGAGGACTTGAGAGAGACGTCGGTGATAATCGGCAGCATTTCGGTGCCGTTCTCGTACGTCCCGTATATGTACCCTTTTGAGAAGAACATGGGCGTGACGAACAGGGCAGAAGGTGCAAACTGGAACAGGAGGCAGGCGGGAAATGCTACCTTGGCGCTCCACCACTATAACCGCGCCCAAATTTGAATAGTCCACGCACACACACACGCACGAACGCACGCACGCACGCACCAAAGGCGATCGCACAGGTGCCCATACTGCCGTGAATCTGTTGAATGCCAATAGAGATATGCCCGCTGTTTGGGAGAACCTGCAGAACCAGGGCCCGTATGCTGACAAAAAAATTAGAGCGCTCTAAATCTAATTAGAGTGGGTTAGGACGATACGCCACTCGCCCGAAAATTTCAATTTTCTGCATGCTCACTTTTTGTCGTCGACTCGAGGAAAGCGCTGAAAAATGGAGAAATCGTCGTCGAATGACAGGAGCAGCAGTGGCGGGAGCGGCAGGTGCAGCAGCAGAAGGCCTCAGCGGGGTTATTCTCGACAGCGTACTGGCGATCAAGAGCTGTTTCTCTTTGGGTCCCGCATGGGAAGCTGTCGTCAGTCGGTTCAACGTCGACATCGCGTCGCGTCTGATCGGCGCTATTCCTTGGACGAGTGCTGTGCAAGCGGAACTGGAGGTAAAGGCAGCACCGAGCCAGAAGAATGCTGTTGAGTGGGAGGTGTGTCATCAATTTTGAGCTTAAGCGTCTCGTTTTATTGCCGAACTTTGGACGTTTTGTAAGCTATTGCGACGTTGGGAAAGCGAGAAGACAGCTGGTGGCGCGCCGCCGACCCGCATGGACGGCGCCGAGTTGCGTATAGCCGAGAAACTCGGAAACTCCGTCAACTTCGGCGGCCTCGACGGCTGCGTCGGCATCGTCACCGCCAGCAGTCAGCGCGTCGACAGCGACGCACAGGCCGCTCTCTCTACTGCGTCGGCCGCCGCACCGACCACTTCATCGACGACTCGGTACTGCTAGCTGTCCTGTTTGATTTGTTTGTGAAAAGGTTGGGGGGGGGGGGGATGAAGTGAGGGCCCACAAAAATTGGGCCAGAGGGAGGGTAAAATCGACAATTTTTCGAAGAGGGGTGTGGCCCAGTGGATTGACGTACAAATCGCGAGTTTTGGGATGGATTTTTGTTCGTAACATATTTGGTGCAGCGCCACAAGCAAAACTTGTGTCGCGTTTACGCTAAAAAATTTAGCTATGGGAAATAGGGGGGGGGGGGGGTTTGGGTGCGAAATTATTTTGGGATAGGCAGGGTCTGCAAGGTGAGGGGTATTTCCCCCCCCCCCTCCCAGCGGCGCAGGTGGGATTTCTGCACTGACAGCTCCAACATTTTCTGACGGGGTGGGGGGGGGGGGTGAATTTTAATAGAATAGACCGCATGAATTTTAATAGATAGGAAGCAGTCGTTTTTCACGTTTTGGCCGGGTTTTGGCTCACAATAACACGCCGCAGACGAGAATGTTTCGTTCTCTTCTCTTCTTTTGTCTATGCGTTTGTTGTCCAAAATTAGGCGAAACTAGCTCTTGCTCCCCCCCCCCCCTCCCTACATGGTGCGTTAATCAGCGGGTAAAAATCCACCCGCTGCGAACCCTCTTCCAGGGCTTCTACTACTGCCCCCCCCCCCTCTTCCAACATGCCTGCCTTCCACCATGTATATCTGCCCCCCCCCCGTCCTCGTTGGCCACGGGGGGGGGGGTCCCCGGGATCCGGCAGTGTAGTTCCGGAATAGGTGCTGGGGGGGGGGGGTTGTGAAGCCTTTCGGCGGTGACCGCTAATCCAGCAACATTTAAACCACTGAACCCCTCCCTGATCGAGTGTATCAATACTCTTTGTTGTAGGGCGACGCGAGTCGTTGTGGTGTGGGACGCAGCTGGAGGCGGGCGACGCGACATGCACTACGGTGTCAGCCGTTCCGCAGCCCAAGGCCTGCGTTCTACGTCTACGTCTACCGCTTTGTGGAGTGACAGCAACGAGAACGCGTTTCCACTGTTCCAATTTTCGCCTTTGAATGACTGCAAGAGACGAGTTTCTATGTGCGACTATCGATCACCTTTCGAACGTGATTTGGGCTTGCTACTGTTTGTGGTTGTGAAGGCTTGTCGAGATGTTTGTGAAATGACACCTCACAACTACCATGCTCATGCGTCTAAACATGCACTTACATTCGACCAAGGGGAGGGGAAGTCCACTGTCCCATACGCACATGTTTCTTCAACATGTCACTCAAAAATGCTCAACAATTACTCTACATCCGTGACCTGTGAGATAGATTGTCTCGTGGTCAAAAAGAACCGCTGGCACAGTTCCTCATCAGTCAGTTTTTGTTTAATTCTCTAAATTCTTTCGCTTTGCATCCATAGAATGATGACAACCAACAAATTTCAAAGATGTGTTTCAAGTGTGCAAACAATTCTAGCGCAATCGGCAAATTAGAGTGGGTAGGAGCACTCTAATTTTATGCGTGTGTGCCACTCTAATTCAAGTGCGTCGCTCTACTCTAATTCGAGTGGCTCACTCTAATTTTATTTCAAGTACCGTATACCGCTCTAATTCTTACGTGCTGAAGGATACAAGTGGCGTATCGTTTGCCAACCCCGATTGAATTAGAGCGCTCTAATTTAATTCGAGTACCAATTGTTGTCAGCATACGGGCCCTGGTGCCGACGAGGCTGGCCTGCGCGAGGCGCCAGCCTCCCAGACGATAGATTGGCGTCAGCAGCGGAAACCGCCTCGATCCAAAGTAGCTGATGGCCAGCGCTGCGACGTCGACAACTCCGACTTGGCCAAAGAGGCGGAAAAAGGCGGTGCCCAACTGTTTGCTCCTTCTCCGCTTGACCAGCGTGCCCAAGAGCAGCAGGTACACCGGCACAGTCAGCAGCACGAACGCCAGTTGACTGTACACCATCCAAGGGTAGAACATGCTGGGTTGCAAGTTCCTGTTGTAACTTTCAGACGACTCAGCACCGCGCTCAAGGCTATCAAACAGGTTCGATTCAAAACGCTGAAGTTAAGTTAAATTGAAATGAAACCGACGATAGATAAATGGCCCACCCTGTATTATAAAGTGTTTTCAACCTGTCCAAAACGGCAATACTGAGAGATGTTGTTTTTTTCGATTTTCAATATTTCTCGAGGTTATATGACCAAAAATAATAGACCTTTTGATCCTTTAAATTAAAAACAAGCAATCTAAGACGAGTTAAAAAATGAAAGACAGAGCCAGAACGTAACGTGCTGTGTGCACGCTGACAATTGCTTCGTCTTGTCTTGCAACGACAACAGAGCGCTGCGTGCGAACTCGCTATTTGCACAGCATTAGGAAAAGCAAAGCAAAGGTACAAAGTACAAAATCGAGTGCTGTTTGGTCAGCACAGCATAAAAAAATGGAAAACACCATTGTGGAGAGGCTGGTAGTGTGGGAGTGTGTCGCGTACGTAGCCGCCCCCACCTTAAAAGAGTCGGTCAGACTATGGAGTCGCAGTGTCAGTCAGGATGACCAGATGCGCATGTGTGCAAAGTGTAGAGGAAAGTCGGACAGGAAAGCATATTGTACAAGGGGTCCTTAATGTGCTCCCTCTCCGTAAATAGCCGTAAACTGCCCCAAATAGGTTGCCCACTTTTTTACAATTCTAGTTATTTTTTACAATTTTGATGATTTACTAAAGCATCAGCGTCGCAGAGCAGCGAAACTCTCTGAAATACTCTGAGCTGTTGTATTCTTCACGTGAGTACTGCGCAAGCTGCTTGTATGTACGTTCCGCTTCATCAGACGGTTTGCGTAATATTTTTCTGTAACACAGATATGCATGATAACGGTTTCGACATGACATCCCCCCTGCTCGTGACAGAGCTTTTGTCCGCCTTCAATAAAATATGCATGCACTATGCAACCGCACAGACTTCTTTTTTAAGCTTAGGCTTAGGTTTAGGCTTAGGCTTTTGCTTAGGCATAGGCTTGTGTTGGGAAAACCGAACTGGAAGGGGGAAGGGGGCCGAGTCTGGAAGGGGGGGTGTAACTTTTTGTAATTATTTCGGTGCGTTATAATATATGCCTCTACCTTGTTGCCTTTCAAGAGTTATTAGTTATAAGCAACAGAATTCGCCGATTGAAATTTTAAGCAACAGCCAACAACGATAGGAGCTATCGTATTTGAGGGGTCCTTTCAACAGTCAGGGGTCTTGAATTATTTAGGGTCCGATAGGAAAAGTAGGGTTCAATGGGTTTAGGGGTCCTATGGAAGGGTTGGCAACACTATCGCAGCATTTTAGGGGTCGTTGCACTTTTTAGGGGTTGTAGAGTTTTGCTTAGACTTAGGCTTTGCTTAGGCTTAGGCTTTTGCTTAGACTTAGGCTTTGCTTAGGCTTAGGCTTTTGCTTAGGCTTAGGCCTCACTTTGGTTTGGCTCTGCTTAACCTTGCTTAGTGGGCAATGCCATTCTTTGGAAAACCTAAGAGCAATGCATAAGCCTACACCTAATCTAAGCCTAGTGCCTAAGCCTAAGTGAGGTCTAAGTGAAGCCTAAGCCTCAGCAAAGCCTAGGCCTAAGCCTAAGCCTAAGCAAACCTAAGTTTAAGCTAAACCTAAGCCTAAGCAAAACCAAAATACGTCATACGTCGCGCACAACAGTGTAGACAACAAATATAATCACACAAATTATCGCGCATACGCTCAATCTCTCAAATTCACATTTTCTGTAGTTTAAAATTAATCACTTTTAGAAGGCGACAAGGTATTATGACGCACCGAAATAGTTACAAAAGTTACGCCCCCTTCCAGACTAGCCCCCTTCCCCCTTCCAGTTCGGTTTTCCCCTTGTGTTGGTCGTGAGTTGCATCAACGCTCAAAATAGGAAATATGAGCAATGGCGGGTGCGTAGTCATACGTGTAATACTACTGTCTCACACGCGTAATGCTAATGGACCAATTTCCTAGGCCCTGGCCACTGGATTAAAAGCCCACTGTTTTTCGCCTCCCCATCTTAAAGAATAGGGCTGCCCCTCGATCTGGGCTCGCACATTTAGTAAATTCCGGCAGCAACATCTGAGTGGTGTTCGTCAAGCAATCATCGATTAGCACCCCAGCACAAACCTACCATCAATGCGAATTGGCGCCAGAACAACAAAAAGTAACCAGCGATTGCACATGAGATCAACGATTGCACCCGAGAACAACCAATGATATCAACGAAGATCTGATCAGATCAGCTTTTCGACCAAATTTGAGCAAAAATTTAAACAGATGTCACCACTTCAAAATGCCAGGACGAATTGCGCAAGTAGATGGATGGCCGGGACTTCAGCTCGCCCTGCGGCACGTCGCACCTGCCGTAGCCGCCCGGGACGTAGACAGCCCAGCCGTCCAGAAGGCCGTCCGTGTTGTAGATGAAGACGTTCACGTCGAGCCAGTTGGCGACGGCCCAGCACTCGAACTCCATCGCCCAGCAACGGCTAGTTAGAATAATGAAGCGAAGCAGCCAGCGCGCGCCGCGCGATATATGGACGACGTGCGAAGTATTCTGGAGGGTTTGCGACGCCGCGACAAAGCGCATACCTCTCGGTCGGCGGCTGCGGCAATCGCGGCAGGATGGCTAGGCGAAGTCGTACTTTTTGCTTTCAGAGTAGGCGGTTGCCCCTGCGGGGTACCCAGGTCCGCTTCCAGACCTATCGCGTCGCGCTAAGAACACTGATATGGGCTCCTGGAAGACGGACCAAACGGAAAAAAGGCGCAGAAGTCGGTGGCGGCCGCATCGGCCGGACCGCTGAGGCAGCCAGCCACCCTTACGAAGCCAGCGACGCCGCCGCCACCGGCGCTCGCCGGCAGCAGTAGTGATGACGGGTTCGGCATCACGATGCTGAAATCGACCCCGTCTACGTCCTTTTAGGCCTGCCGAAATCAACCAAGCGGCAGAGTCAGAGGTCGGCGTTCGCCCCTGTTTAGTGTCGACGACAACCGCTTCAACGACCAAGCTCCGGTCGACGACGAACGTGATCACCTCAGCCAGGGCGTTGGGGCGAGCGCTGGAAGACTGGTCGTCAAGACGGCGTCGCTGAGCTTGCCGAGTATATACTTGTGAAATTTGACACAACCGGGCTACTCCCCCCCCCCCACCGGCTCGTGCTGAAGCGCGGTTCGACCATCATGATGCTGCGGAACCTGAACGTCGAGGGTGGCTCCAACCCCCTCCAACTCCCAGCCAAAATGGACCATTTTGACAGTCAGTTTTAAAAGTCGCAGCACAGCGAGTATCGGTCAGCAGCGTCCGTCTGCGTGCGCACTGCGAGTGTCACCCAGCATCCACCGAGCATGGAAAGATGCACCGAGCGGCTATTGGGGCGCGCGACCTAGCGCGTGAGCGCGCGCTAGTTGGACATACAACACATACAAACACGCACGCGCCGTGTACTTGTTCGATTCAGGTAAGCGCATGAGACGTTCACTTGCTGGTGTCATCGGTTCGGTAGAACTGACCAACTTTTCCGCTGAACTTTCGCAGCAACTTTCATCTCTCTCTTCCAAGGAAACAATTTCAAAGTTCCGTATTGTACTGACTCCTTAGTTGTTATTACATCGCTATTATTGGACATGTCTAAGCGTAGTCGAATTCAAATTATTAGGGTCTCATAGCGAATGCATGCATGCGAGTGGCGTATCCGTGGCGTATCGGCACACGTGGCGTATCCGCTGTGGCGTATCGGCACGGAACCGCTCTCGCCAGTAGACAATTAGGGCAATTTCTAATTGATGCATGCAATGCGTGCAATGATGCGTGCGTACGACGCTGCAAATGTCTAAACGCGGGAATATTGAGATGCTCGGCGGTGGGTGAACTCAGATACCGCACCAGTTTCCTCTAATGACCGGTGCCCAGACATTGTTGTTGATGAGGTCGTTGTTCACCCGCCACCAGTGCACCAGCACGGATGGCGCCATAGTCGTCGTCCTGGTTTCTTTCATCCGTAAGAAATTGGACGACGTGTCAACGCCCTTCAAGTCTTGTCAGTGATGGAGTCAAGTTCGTTTTTCTTGGACAGACCCACTACACAGCGCGAGCGCCTCAAACCACCGCCAGCAGTGCGGGTAGGCCACAGTTCAGTGGGGCGGAGGCGTCAGAGTGGAGTGAGCTGCTGCTGCGTGATCTGCTGGTACACTCAGCTCACTCTGCTCGACGACAAATTCGTTCTGTCGTTAGAGTGTCGCCTGCGATTCGTCCTCGGTTCTCTGCACATCGTCTCATCGTCAGTTCATCAGTTATATTTGCAGCGCATGATTCAGGGTCTGGTCACATACTGAACGCATTGAAGGCCTCGACTCGGCATGCTGTCAGACTGCCAGCAGTGCCTAATTAGAATGAATATGGTAGCTATGTAAATAATAATATGTACTCCTACCTAACATTAGGATACTGGGAGTATTTATTTTCAGTTAATAAATGAGCGTTTCGCCTCTATGCCTGACGCTCAGACTGGCGAGGCTCTTCAGAGGCAACCAGCCTTTAAGATTTAGGTTGTAATTGACAAAATGGTGGGTTATTTCCACATTACTAGGGAAGCGGATTAAATATTTATTTTATGTACCTGGTCTTGTGATTTTCATCGTTTTCCAACTCCGAATAGCAAATTTTAGAAAGAATATTGTAAAACATACCATAGGTTCTTTTGATAATTCCAAGACAAAGTTCTTTTGAATTTTGAAGGTTTTTTCAGAGTTCTAAGATAGGAATTTCTGAGAATTGATAGGATTTAAATGAATTTCAGAGATAACCCATAGGAATTTTCTTAGGTGGAAAGAACAGACATCTTGTCTTGCATTTTCTTCGAAATTTAGCAGTAGTTTTTGGGTATTTTTGAGAATTTTCATGATTTTCAGAGGAACAACCCAGAATTTCAAGGTAGATTTCTTAGTTTGACAAATTTCTGTATTTTTCTTTCTAATCTTGTAGAATTTATAGAGACAGCAGTGCACCTCGCTTCACGATTGTCGTGGTGCACTGCAACATTTTCTTTGAGATTTCCAATTCTACTTTCTTTAGCTTGACTCTCTTCCGATTTTAAGTCATTTAAATTTTCAGTCTACAGTACTAATTTTCAGATTGAGAATGAGAAATGAAATTGAGAGTTCAGTTTTAGAATGAGACTGTGAAATCAGTTTGAGAATGAGACAGTTTCAGAAGGGTTCTTGTAAAATATTTTAGATTGATAAAATTTGTTTTATTATGTTTTTTCTGTTGTAAATTTTACATATTCTTTTTAATAGATTTTCTTGGTTATGTAATGTTTTTATTATATGTTTCAAAGTTAACTCTTGATTGCAGCCATTGCTGTTCACATATTCATCATATAAATTCTTTATTCTGTTCCACATATCATTCTCTGATGTGGTCAAACGAAGTATACGCAGCACTTGTCCTCTAAGTATTCCAAATGGCATATTCTTAGGAACGTTGCTATCTGCCATCATGTAACGCTTGATTTTGAAGTTATAGGCATCTGTTTTGTTGTACAAAAGTATTTCAGCATTTTTGTTTTGAATTTCTATTGACAAGTCCAGAAAGTGCGTCTTGTTATGAGAGACTGTAGTATTATTCAGTCTTAGCTCAGAGGGATATATGTGAGATGCAATTTCTTGAAAATTGCTAAAGTTAATTGCTAAGATGTCATCAACATACCTAAAGATGTGTTGGCCTTCTTCTATTTTGTTGTCTTTGAGCCATTTATATTCATACCAGCTTAAGCAGAGGTCAGCTAAGGCACAGCTAGTGACTCCACCTTGTGGACACCCTTTAATTGTGTGAAATATAATGTTGGCAAACTTCATATATGAATTTTGTAGGATATCCTTGCACAATTCTTTCACTTCACTTTTGTGCCAACATTGAGAATTGCTTTGAAATGTGTTTAGATATGTTACTTTCCTTGACTTTATAGACACATAGTCTGTCTTTGCATTCTTGTGACATAGGTCGATAACCGAGTAGATTCCTTGAATGATTGTGGTATGTAGCAATGATGGGTATAAAGCACTGAAGTCTCCAGAATAAATTGAGTTTATTGTTTTCATTTCTTTTAGACTTTCAGCTACAGTATATGAGTTGTTGACTGACACATAGACTTTGTTCTTCTGTCTTGCATATATAGCATTACAATAATTGTAAAAATGGGTAGTGTAGTGACAAAGGAACATCTTGCAGACTTGTTCAAATGGCTTCAGGCTAGATTTTCTGGCTGCTACAATTGTTCGTAATTGGGGTGGTTCTTTGTGTAGCTTTGGATTGGCAAAAATAATTGGAATTTCTTGGTCATTGTATTTTTGATTTATGGTGAAATATTTTTTATAGAGATTATTGTGAATTGATATTACTTTTGTAATGTCAAATTTAGTGGGTATATATGTTTCATTTGTTTGAAAGGCAATTCTTCCATCTTCAACTTTGATACCACATTCTTCTGCAATTTTTCTGAAATAATAATTTTTGCATATAATTGAATAATTGCCAGGAACCTTGTCTGTAGTTGTGATTATATAACTCTGTTGAAATGCTCTTAGATAGCTAATACTTCCATATTTTATTTTCTTATTTGACCTTTCAGGGGAGTTCTGTTGGATTCTTTTTTTGAGTTGGTTTATTATGCTTGTTTCAACCGAAATCAGCTCTGAGTGGTTGATGATTTGTTTTGCAACTAGTCCTTGTAGGTATGGTTTTATCTCACTCTGAATTGATTCAAAAATCTTTCTTTTTCCTTCATAAATGTTTGTTTTGAATTTTGTTCCAAGCAATAGACACTGTCTGAGTTCATCATTTTGAATTATGCTTAAATCTCCTGTTATGACATGTCCAATGTCTTTGTGGGCAAACTCTTTGTTGCATCCACATCTATGAACATTTTCTAGAGCAGTTGTAAGTGCAAGTTCATCTAAAGATTTCAGTTCCTTGCTGTAGTTACATAACTTGGTCCATTGAGGTGGTGCTGTTTTGTATATTATTTGGATGTCCCAATTGATTTCTGGTATGGGTCTCTGTATTATTTTGCTTATATTACTTTTTGATAGTATTTTGCTAATTCCAATCTGTGACACCATTTTGTGCACATGAGTAATCACAATCCTTTTTTGATAGTTCCTAAATATTTTCTGAGCATTTGATTTTTTGGTATCTTTTAGTAGAAAGCCTACCAGCATTGAAGCAATTTCGGTATTATACCTTTTATGAAAACACCTCTGCACAATATATTCTAAAAATCTTCTATTTGAATGATTTAGTTCACTGAATAAATCATGCATGTGAAGTTTTTGAATTTTGGCAATGAAGTCTTCAGCTATGGTGTCATCTGCCTGTATTTTCTTTGATTTTTTCTTGTGTTTTTTATTGAAATTTATTTTTCTATCACGACGAACTGCTATTCCAACAAAGTATGGATTTTTGTCTTTTGGGATTTTCATAACATCTTGTAGGCTTTGCACAGTACCCAGAGTCTTCATATGTGTATTTAGACCATATGGATACAGTGTGTTGGCCTGTTGTATCCAGAATTTTTCTGCATCTAGTCTTTTTTTATTTTCAATTTCTCCATCATCATAAAACTGCTGAATTATTTCTATTCCCATATCTTTAACAGTATGATTATTAGTCCTAAAGTGTTTGTATAAGTTTAGATTTGACTTGTTATTAATCACTGCTCTGCGATGTTCTCTGAATCTAGTAGCCAACTGACGTTTAGTTTCACCAATATATTGGTAGCCACATTTTTTACATGTTATCATATAAACCAAATTTTTGGTGTTACAGTTCCAGGAACTTTGATTACCTGAACCTGTGGATTACCTAAGCCTGTTTTTGCAGTCTAAATTTTGGTCTGCAGTGGAACAAACTCTGGAGGGAATCGCTCTTCGCAACTGGAGGGAATCGCTCATGGGCAGCGGCGGCAGCGGCGCTGCCGCCGCTCTCTCTCCGTGACCCTCTCCGTGACACTCTCCGTGACCCCGGGTTTAGACATTAGGTGTGCATGCATCGCACATTGCATGCGTTGCATGTTCCGATTTGGAATTGCTGCATTCACCCAAAAAGATCATCGCGACGAAGCTGTTCGGTGGGGCGTAGGACAAAACACGCGCTCCGCGCTCGTGCGCTCCGCGCTCACGCACTCCACTGCCAGCGAGGATCGAACCCAGGACCTTCGGTTTTGCAATTTGGTGCTCTATCCACTGAGCTATTGCAGCTTCAAACCAGAAACTGGAATACTTTGATTTGGAGTAACACTGTTCGCCATATGGTTTCTCATTTTTCACGTCCCAAGCTGGGGCCTGGATGGCCCTTGGGCACCTAAGCCTCGAAAAAACTGGCCTAAGCCTCAAAAATCTGGCCTAAGCCAAAGCATATCTGGCCTAAGCCTCAGCATATCTGGCCTAAGCCATAGCATACCTGGTCTAAGCCTCAGCATATCTGGCCTAAGCCTCGCATGTGTGGCCTAAGCCTCGAAAATCTGGCCTGAGCCTCGCATATCTGGCCTAAGCCTCGAAAAAGCCTAATTTAGTGAAGAAATATTTTGGTGTGGTTGTTCAGAGCGCAAGAGCGCACGAGCGCGGAGCGCGGAGCGCGTGTTTTGTCCTACGCCTGTTCGGTGTGCATCCAAATCCTCACTCCTACACCTCACATTGGTTCGGTGTGTCTGTCTCAAATCTCAATCGTCTAGAACGATTAGCGTGCCACTGACCAGCGGGAAGGGGCATCTTGACTTGGGGACTAGATTTTTTGGAGCAAAGCTGCATTTCAGGCACAAGCTAGATTTCTTCAGCTTCAGCGCATAATTTAGCAGCTTTTCACACTGAGCTATGCTTTGGTTGGAGTATGTGCTTTTGTCTGTCGATTTTACTTCTCCTTTTACGCCAATACAATTCTAAACTTGCTTGTTTCGCAACCCCCATGCCGCGTTACGTTCGCTTTCTGTTTGCAGCTGTGCATTCATTCATTGTGCACCATTGCAATTTGCAAGTGTCTCTTATTCAAGTGCAGAGCTCTCTTGAACCCACTTGACGCTTGCGCAGATCTCTTTTCAATGTTGTTTACTCAACTGTGGAGTTTCCCAATTGTTTACCTGCTCTGACGCACTTCGGATGACGCACATGGGCTGCGTTTGATAGCGTGGCCGACTGGCCGTTCAAGCGCTGCATCGATTAGTATGGCGTGCTTTGGTGGCTGATTTTTCTTGCATTATGAAGATTGCCTGACCCGATGATACGTTTTGAGCTGATCCGTGCTGTGGAGAAACTCGTCGAAATACCGCAAGAGTTGCTGTTGCTCACACCGACGGATCCAGGGGGAGGGCGGGGATGGCGGCCGCCCTCCCCGTCAGGATCTAGAGGGGGGCGGGGAGGGCGGCGTTGCGGAGCGGCCGGTAGGGTGGTTTGGGGGAGGGGCTCGTGCAGAGAGTTGGAGAGATGGCGGGGCGTGGCAGGGCCGCGTCAGTGGAGCTAAAGAAAGAAGGGGAACCAGCCTGAACCAGCCTGAAAGAAGCATAGCGATAACGAGTTGGGAAATTGGTAATGGTCACCCGCCGTTCCACCGTCTAAAATGTGCTTGATCGACAGTGCTCAAAAGGCATACCCCCAGTTCCTCGGCATGATGGGGCACGTCAAGGTGCATGCACATTCTGACTGGTTGGTAGGAGCGTGATAACTCTGATAACTTCTGTCAGGTCATCTGATAGCAGAGAAGGCATTGTTGCAAAAACTAATGCGGTTTGTTCTCAATCCATTTACTGTGACTTTGAATGGGCTATTGGTTGATCAGTTTCCAAAGAACAATGGCGTTGCCACCGCTATGTACCAAATTTCCCAAGCCATTTTGGAAGGTGCTACTTTCAAACTGACCCCGTACATCACAATCAAAATTTGAAGCTCAGCATCGGGAACATGGAAAACGTGGAAAGCATGAAGAGGACCGAGGAACTGGGAACCTAGGAATTGGGCGCAGAGAAACTGGGAACGAGGAACTGGGGGCTAACACTCAAAAAGCCTGCGCTGCGGCACAGAGATATTTACGTTTCTTTTGATAGATTCTTGTCCACTCTACAACATCAGGACAATATTCTTAGTTTAGGAAGCACAAATCTGTCGCTAAACAACCAAAAATCGCGAAACAAGAGAAGCAATATGCCTAGTGGACCCATACCTGTAACTGGGGGGGGGGGGTTTCCCTCCCCCCACTTGCTAGTTTTGACCCTACCCACGCCCCCCCAACCCCCCCAGAAATTTGAAACTGAAAATGGTAATGTGTTTTGTATGGTGCTTTTGAGCAAAAATCGCCCAAAAAGTACCTATATTGGGTTATTTACAGTGTATTTTGACTAAAAAGTGCCTATTTTAGGGTTTTTACAGTGTATTTTTGACTAGAAATCAACCAAAAAGTGCCTATTTTTTTCCTTCCCAGACCCCCCCCCCTCCTCCAGATTTTCCACCCCCCCCCCCCCACCACCCCCCCCCCCCCAGAAAGTGCCCGAACCCTCCCCCCCAGGTCCAATTCCCGGTTACACCTATGAGTGGACCTACCTGTTCTGATTTAAAAAATGTTTGGAAGTGGCCGAAAATCTGAAAGTGTTTGTTTGTGGCGCGGTTTGTTATGTATTAATTGTTCAGAACAATTGTTATGTGCCAAAGCCGCCACTGAAATGGCCCAGCATCCATAAATTTCGACAGGGTCCCCCCTTCTTTAAAATTCGTCTCTCTTGCTCCGATTTCGCCGCCCTCCCCGTCACAAAATCCTGGATCCGTCACTGGTTGCTCAGCTCCATCTACCAGACCTGACGAGGAAGTGCGGTTAAAAATAAAATAGTACTTTTTGTCTATTTGACTTTACTCTGGTTTCCTTGTCTCTGTGTGTGTGTGTGTGCGTGCGTGTGTGTGTGTCCCTGACTCCCTGCATGGCATCTCATTATGAAACGATTCTTGCTCATCGATATCGCGTTTGCAGCGTCATTTTGTTCACTTCCTCTAACCCCAATGATCACGTTGCACGGTCCGCAAAGGAAAAGTCGTCTGACTCACTGTTGTGAGGGTCGCGCGCGTAAAACGGCCCCTTCCCCATTCAAGGCATTGATTTCCACGCTCTAACGACTCGTCGTGTTGACGTGAGACGCGGCTCGGCAGAAGGCACGTGCTTTCTCTCGCGCTGAGAGTGCCTACTGGGGTTCCATCGTGCCAATGCCATCTTTAATATTTCCGAGCGAACGCCGGAGGCGAATCGGCCGGCCAGCCGGCACGCGCCAGGCCGGCGTCTGATGTCTCTCTTTCGCTCTCTCGGGAGCCGAGGGCCAATGGGCCGTTGCCGTCGGCGCGCGGCCCTCACCCGCCCTTCCGAATATGTAATAGTCATTGATTTTTTCGTCCCCTCCCTCGCCCTACCACCGCAATCGCTTTTCCCGCCCCCCCTTTCCGCCCCCGGTGCTTTCTCAATTTCAAGCAAACGCGCCGCCCACACGACCCCAGCCCCTGCCGCAACCTATCTTTTTTCGGCCGTGCCAAAGAAGCCGACGCCAGTTTTAGGCCGTTATTCTGAGACGACGGATGATTGGCCCTGGCAGCTTGGCTCGTTTTTCTGCCTGCGATTGGCGTTCTGAGCACGTCCGCAGAACGTTCGTAAAGTTGAGCTGTGGACTGTGTCTGATACATGAACGCAACTCGCTGGCGTAGTGGCGTTTTGCCGTTGCACCTTGTTGTGGGCCACTTTCCGTGAAGTCGCCAGGGTTAAGCCTTGATGATGGCTCGATTGGGAGCTGGCAATTTGGTGGGAATTTGATCGCTTGGCAGCGCTTTGCAACTGCCGTCGTAATTTATCAGTGCACACACGGCAGGCCACGTGTCGTCGCGTCAACCAATTTCTCTTGGTCACTAGCGAGTTTTCTGCTGCCCTCCCGGCGCTTGTTCAGTTTAGGTGTGCAACAAAAAAAAATAGGTGTGCAACAAAAAAATAGGTGTGCAACAAAAAAATAGGTGTGCAACCACTTTAGGTGTGTAACAAATTTATTTAGAGCCACACACACTTTAGGTGTGTTAGAGGCTTAGGCTCGACCTTGGCTTGGCTTAGGCTTTGCTCAGGCTGCAGCAACTCGTTCAGTAGCTGCTCACTGGCTTGTGTGCCGTGCGTTGGTGCGCCCATACCTGCGTGCGTGCGTGCCAGCGTGTGTGCGTGGGTGAGTGCGTCCCAGCGTGCGAGCGTGCGTGCATGCATGCATGCATGCATAAGCCTACCCTAAGGCTAAGTGAAAGTCTAAGCGAAAGCCTAAGCCTAAGCGAAAGCCTAAGCGTAAGCGAAAGCCTAAGCGGAAGCCTAAGCGAAAGCCTAAGCCTAACCGAAAGCCTTATCAAAAGCCTAAGCCTAAGAGAAAGCCTAAGCCTGGCCTAATTCTGAGCATGAGCCTAGCCTAAGCCTAGACAGCCTAAGCCAAGCCTAAGACCTAAGCAAAGCCTATTTTTCAAGTGTGTGCAGCACTAAATATATTTTTTGTTACACACCTAAAGTGGTTGCACACCTATTTTTTTGTTGCACACCTAATTTTTTTTTGCACACCTAAACTGGACTAGCGCCGCCCTCCCCGCTGCCGAGTGCAAGGTGCGATGTTCTATAATATTGAACGCGACACGTTCCGCCTCGTTCAATTTGGCCAATGAGTTGCACCCACTTTGAGGGAAGCTCCTTCTTTGGCATGGGTTGGCATTTAATGTCGAAGGGTCCGTCGCATATGACGGTCTCCTTTCGTCTGCTTTGTTGGGTTGGAGATGGCGTAGGTGTGGTCCTTCGAGTATAGAATGAGTAAGAACTCGTTGTTTGACAGAAAATGCTGTGCCTGTGGTGGGTCGCCACCACACAGCAGAAATGTGTTCGTTCTGACTTTGCCGTCTGTTGTTTGTGCCTCAGTGTGCCTTCATGAGCAGCCAGCATGTCTGGCGGACGGACTGATGGGTGATATACCGCTGTCACTGCCAGTGCATGTTATTTACATGCACTTCAACCTGTGCTTATCCATGTGTGGCTGGCAAACGTTCTTCCCAAAACAATATGCGCCATATTTTTTGCTGATGTAGTTGTTCTGATAGAATTGAGTTCGATGACACGCTACTACTGACCACAACCTAAGTACGTGACATGGTTGTGGCTAGCAGGATACATTGTACATTACATTGTACAATGTTTACCTCAATTTTTTTTTTCATAGCAGTAGTTGTGATTTTGACGCTTCTCTTTCTAACCCTCTCCGTACTGTGTAGCGCATCAATAAATGGCAAAGTGCTTCTGTCTGGTGCCCCCTCGCTTGTTTACCTTGTCGACAGCATTATGCCCTTTGGAGGGCAGATGTTGCATTACTCCTTCCACCTGAGTTCCTTCTCTCTCTCTCTCTCTGTGGTGGTGGGGCGATTCGTCCCAACCGGACGGGTGGGTGGGGGCCTTCGCCTTGCGCTGGGTGCTTTCCCGCTCTTCCTGAAGGTGTATACGCGCGTCGTATCCGCCCGCGCGTGACGCCTAGGATTATTGAACAGCGCTCTTTGGGATTCGCCGCTGACGACGCCGACGACCCCTTTCAGCGCCGTGCGCTCCCCTCGCGACAGGTGGGCCCTGCCGCCCCGCCTTCCTCGCCCAATACTCGTCTCCTCGTCGTGCTACGCCCTTCCACGCTTCCATCCAATCTCTCCATCCGTCTCCGCCGACTTCTGATCGGCGGCGCTTCCTCTCCGTCGCCTGACGACCGGCCAGACTGACGTATGACGACCGCCGCCGCGACCGACAACGCCGCCGCGTCGACGAGCGGAGCGCAGCCGCCGACGATGGCGGCGGACGACCCCGACCTCCGGCAGTTCGTCGACAGCTCGCGCACGGGCCGCAGGAACGCGCTGCCCGACCTCTGCGCGGCCGTTGAGGCGGCGGCCGCCGCAGCGGCCGCCAGCGGCAACGGACAGCCGCCCACCGACCCCTCGGCCATCGTCGAGCAGTTCCGCAAACTCGGCTCCGTCGCCGGTGCGCATCTGCCTCTTGCTTTGCGGGTTCATGGTAAAAGTAAGCAACTGAAAACTGGACGAAAAAGCACTCACGTTTACCATTTCAGAGGGACCAAATTTGGAATTACTTTGAAACGTGGGGGGGGGGCAAGGTTGCCGACTACCGGGGGGGGGGGAACAAGGGGTTTGGAGAGGAAACATAGGTACTTTTGGTCAAAACTCAAAATACACAGTAAGGAACACAATATAGGTGGTTTTGGTCTTTTTTGCTAAAAAAAAAACTGTTACGTTTATTTTCCGTTTAAGTAGGGGGGGGAAAGTTCTAAAAATTTTCGGGGGGGGGGTTCACAGAGACCGGGGGGGGGGGGGGTGGTTGGGGAAGGTATGCTCTGTATGTACACTGTCTTCTAGCGTTACGAATTCTAGCTGGCCCATCAACAACGGGAGTGGGTGGTGCTGCTGCCTCCTCGAGCGGCACCTGAGCAACAACCTTCTCTCCACCCGTGTCGCAGCAGTGCGTGCTACCTAACTCACAAGACCTAAGAGACCTTTGCCAGCCTAAGACACGATCGCTACTTGTGGCGAACTACGCCCATACTACTTGTTCGTGGAGCATGATGTACACAGTGCAACACTGACAGGCCTAAATGCTGGTGTTTTGAAATAGCCCCAGGGGAACCACGCTTATTTTATCGTTTTAGACGGTGAAAATCCATTAGTGAACCGCTGGGGAGAGTGGTGGAGTTTGAAAAATCCTGGAGGGGGGGGGGGAATTAACCCCCACCGGTACAGGTATGTTTGGCACTCGTCGTTGGGAAATTCTGTAGCTATTTGTGGGCTATTTTAAAAGTTGCGTTGCCTATGTTTATTCTTTGATGCTGACTTTACTCGGTTGACGATCTCTTTTCGTCAGTGGCGGCAGCTTTGACAGCGCTGAACACCCGTTCTCGGTGCGATTTTTTTTTGTCGCATTTTTTTTTAATTTCGCTCTTTGTACGGTTCAACAACAGCTGCAGTGTAAGTCACGCTGTGACACCCGTTTCGCCCATGGCTCGAATAAACCGGTTTCGACGCGCTAAGTCTAGCGCATTCCTGTCATTATCTCATGCACCACCACATTTGTGCAGTACAAGTATAATGCAGAGTTGCAGAGAGAACAAACGGTCGGCTCGCTATGTTTCCCGAGCTATCGGCCAATTTGCATATACAGCACGTAGACCTGTTGAAGGGCTACTGCGTTGCGATTGAGGATACCCTTCCTGCAGACGGGTCATTCCTTTTGTACTACTTCGCGAATCTTTTCCTCAACAACCAGAAGCAGACGCTCATGACCCGACACGAGTATTTTGAAAAGTGTGTGCGTGCGTGCGTGTGGGATCATTGAATGGCATTGTGGTGCTACCCCCCCCCCCCCACTCTACCTGTAACTAGGTCAGGTCATGAGTTGTGGCAGGTTGATTGATGTTCGGAAGCAGAATTTTGATCAAACTAGGGTTGATGGTATATTGGTGTTATGTGCTCAAAAACTCTAAGCCAAAAACTCACATTCACCATTTTACAAGTTAAAAACTCTTGGGGGGGCTTCTTCCTTCTTCCAGAATTCCCCCCCCCACAGTCGGTGTTAGCAGTAGCAATGGAATCCGATTCCAGTCTGTCTAGCAATTTTCCATCTTCAGTCTACCAACGGACGCCCATGTCGTCTTTATCGGAGCCCACAGAGACCAGGCCCACTACAGGGTGGTCGCCGGCAAGTTGGGCGTCGTGCTGCGGCGAAAATCCGGATTAAACCGGTTTCACTTTGTGGACGCTGCCAAAGCGTGTCTGCGCGCAAACTCTGAAGACTATGGCGCCGTGCTTGTTGCCGAGGTTATTGGCCAACTGCCCGAACACACTTCGGTACTGATAATTTTGGACAGCACTGACGTATTTCTGGATTTGGGCTGCTCGGTGGCGCAAGTCAAACGGCTTGTTTTGAACTTGAGAAAACAGGCCTATGAGAGGGGTGGAGCGTTGTGCTTCCGCACTGGCAGGGACGAAGTTGATGCGACGATGAGTGATTATGAGGAGCTGGCTAATCAGCTGATGTTCCTGGCTGACGTCAGAATCAGAGCTAGGCCTCTGCTAGGAGGCCTCTCGAAGGACGTTACGGGCAAGGTGCGCAACACACGAAGTATGCATAGCATGCGTGTCTGTTTGATGGAAATAGACACATGTTCCGAGAACCGAGGGTCTGGTTTGGGGGGGGGGGTAACTTTGTTTGTTGGGGGGGACTCTTCTCCACACCAAAATCAAGACGGATGTATCAAGATTTGAAAACAAAACGTCAAATTTGTCAGAATTGTCTGTAATCGAATTCTGGGAGAGACTAGAATCATAAATTGCTGGGAAAACTTCCCCCTCCCCCCACGCCACCAATTACAATATGATTTGACTTCCGAATGTGGAACCCTACCTACCCACTCTCCAAGTTACAGTGTTCATTCTCGAAGTCCACGTTCATTACCGATATTTCATAATCTTTAGCTGGAAATTGTGCGCCGCCAGTCCACCGGCGTTGGACCCTCCTCGGTGCTGCATTATCGCTTAGGGGAACGGTCCGTGGTGTTTGCAGCGCCGGGCCACATGGGCTAGTTTTTGGGTGAATTGTGGTGTGACCTCTATGCTAGCTGATCCTGCGAATTTCTGATAAAGGGTAATGGTCTACACTACAAATACGTGCAATGTAACAATGCTGCAGATGTGCTCGCAGTCGCATACATACCTGCAACTGGGTGTGGCAGAGTGGGGGGGGGGGGCAAATTCAGGGGGGGGGGAAGGGTCGCCAGAGCAAAAAATTAGGGCAGCCGACCACTTTTAGGGTTTCTACAGTGTCTTTTTGACCAAAAAACAAAAAGTGCCAATTTTTTCTTCCCAGACCCCCTCCAGATTTTCACCCCCCCCCCCCCACGTGCCCAAACCCCCCAGGTCCAATTCCCAGTTACAGGCATGGTCTCCCCCTCCTGTTAGAGTTCTGAAGGGAGGGAAGGAGGGGGAGAGTTTAGGGTGAGAAGCAGTGGCGTAGCCAAGGGGGGGGGGGGGAAAGGGGGAAGCTTCCCCCCAAAATTCTCCGAAGATAAAATTTTTAGCTTGGTACCTACCCTCTGTTGCAATGTGCCAATATGGGCATTTTTCTCAATTTCAATGCAAATAATGATAAAAACGACACTAAAGAGCCAAATTTTCGCCTGCGGCGCATTGTTTTGCATCAAAAAACCGTTAAAGTTCGTTACGCTACTCAAAAAAATTTGCCTGCGACGCTATTTTGAGCACGGAAATCGACCGTTTGGACAACATTGCTAACGTTTTGGTGTTAATGTAGTCAGACAAACGAGACTTTTCGGATGAACTGCGATGAAAAAATTTGACCTTCTCTCCCCTCTGTCAGAAAATCCTGGATCCACTAGTGCTTGCCCCCGGATTGTGGTGGGGTGCTCGTAACACGAGGAGGTGGCCATTTTGGCGAGTAATCTTGAGTAAATGTTGGTGTTTTCAGTGCCTCACAGCGTCATGTGTCCATTAAACAGCTGAATAACACTCTTTAGACACCCCCCCCCCCCCTCTCCCACTTGGTCAGAAGACCCAGTTACAGGTATCGGTATTGCGAACACAACCGCGTGCGCGAACAGAACATTGCGTTGTTTGGTGCACTACTGTGCGTAATATGTACTGACAAGTCGAGAACGCGACGCAGAAGACGGTCGCTGAAAACTCGCCATTGTGTTGTTGGAGCGCAAAGCGCGCTGCGCGAAATTGGGGCCGCCCGCACGTGGGCCCGTTGCAACTCGATTGTAATAATCGTTCGTTGTGCTGGCAGACGGCGCGTTGCTTGTTATCTTCATGACTTGTCGTCTGTCGACCCCCCTTGCCAGTTGGTGGGTCGGTGGACGCCATATTTGGAATACCGGAATAGAGTCGCTCGCGGCTCGCCGCGCCTCTTTTCCGGTTTCGTGCGCTAGGTGGGCTTAATCTCGCGCTTATTCCACCCCTCCCCCCCCCTGATGCGTAGATCTGGTCGTGCGTGCACGTAGACCAGTTCAGCGCGCCCGCCGCCGCCGCCGCGTGTTCTCAGAACGCGCCGCCGACGCCCTGATAAGCGTCGCTCCGCGCTCTTGTCCGTCCGCACGTTCGTCGAGACATTTGTGAAGCTTGTGAAAAAAGGCGGTCGCGACAATCATGTCGACGCCTGTCGTCGAGACGCGCGCCTTCCTTGGCGACAGAGTCAGGGGCCAGCAGCAGCAGCAGCGGTTCGCGACGTCGAGGTGGCGCTGGACGGTGATGTTGGCGACGGCGCTGCTCAACTGGTCGGGCCAGGTGTCCTGGATCGCGTTTGCGCCCATCGCCAACTTCGTCGACGCCTTCTACGACCGGAGGGGCGCCAACAATCTCTTCAGCGTCATCTACATCGTCGCGCCCGTCACCGTCGGCTGGATCTGTGAGTCACTACTGGCCTAGAGAAGGTGCACCTCTTGTGGCTCACAGGGACACGCGGTTGACGTAACGAGCGTTTTCGAGCTATTGATGCATCTGTACCAAAAATGCATCCAACACCTCAAAAATTGACCGCCTCGCGCCAATTTCTTTCGAGATCGTCAGGTCCCCTTGCTTACCTGCCGCTGCTTACGCTGCACGGACGCGCACGCACACACGCACTTCAGGCATGTACCTGGTGCAGCGACTCGGCATCAAGCGCTGCGCGTACGCCGCCTCTTTGTGTTACACCTCGGGGGCGACCCTGAGACTTCTCAGCGCCTACGTGCCCCACACCGCATATCGATTTCCCGTGGGCCTTCTGGGCCAGGTGATCGCGGCGTCCGCTTACCCCCTGGTCATGGCCTTGCCAGCCAAGGTGTCGGCCACCTGGTTTCCCAGCCGGGAGCGCGCACTGGCGACCACCGTGATCGCCATGGCCAATCCCGTGGGAGTCATGACGGCGAACTTGGTCACACCGCAGCTGGTGTCCGAGGTGGAGGACGTGGTCTACGTCAACTGGTTCACCTTTATTCTGTGCGTTGTGGCGCTGGTCTGTGTGCTCACATTTGTGAGGACATCAACACCTGAGCAGCCGCCCAGCGCTGGTGCAGCAGCTCAAGAGATCTCGTTTTGGACAGGTTTGTTGCGGCGAGCGGGTTTGGCTCTCGCATGTGAGGGGGGGGGGGGTATACTGCCAAGGTGAAATGTAGAGCGAGGCAAAGTCTCCGTTATTACTTACATTTGGTTACAATACCTAGCCTACACTGTACTACATAACACCCAAATTTTCTGGAAACCACCTGCTCTTTAGTCTGGCCAGATTTGTCATTGTTCCCGGGGAGAGCGTGTGTGGGGTGGGGTGGGGTGGGGAGAGTCGAGTTTCGAGTCCCCCACCAGTTGCCAGCTGGCTCGCTCGTTTCTTGTGCTGTTGGTCGCGCCTCACGAGTGAGGACCGGTGGCCCGTGGGCACTCTTGTCCTTCAGGTGCGCGTATGGCCGCGAAAAGTCGGTCGTTCCTCCTATTGGCGGCCGTTTTGGGCGGTGGCATCGGTATGTTCAACACGCTGTTCACGCTCGTGCAGCAGATGCTCTGTCCCAGCGGCTACAGCAACGCGTTTGGCGGCCTCTGCGTGGCGCTCAGCATATGCGGTGGGTGTCGCCGCGGACAAAAAAAAACTCGCGCAAATATTGAAATATTGCGAGGAGCACGCACGCACGCACGCATCCTTGCAGGCGGCGTGCTGGGCTCCTTCTGCACCAGCCGTCTGGTGGACCGCACCAAAATGTTCACGGAGACGCTCAAGATCGGATTCTCCCTGTCCGCTCTGTCCGGCATCGCGTTCCACCAGCTCGTGCTCTTTCCCCATAAGCAGTTGGCGCTGGCCCTCCTGGCCTTCGCCTTTGGCGCCTTTGGGCTCGGTTGCTACGCGGTCGGACTGGAGATGGGCGCCGAGATTACGTACCCTGGTGCGCTTTCGTTCCTTCGGTGTTCACTTGAATTATTATTGGAGGGTGCCACTAGGGTTGCCAAGATAGCTATTAGCTACCCCCTCCCACCACACCCGACTACCCCCGAGTCTGGACTCGTTGGGAGTTTGCTGTGTTTTTTTCAGTTTCTCCCGCGATCTCGACCGGTCTGCTGGTGATTTCCGGCGACCTGCAGGCGGTGGCCTACATCTTCCTCCTAAGCTCCCTGTCTTCCGAGCAGCTGCCGTCTCGGCTTCGAGGCCGCGAGACGTGCAGCGTGTCGTCGCAGAGCTCGGATTTGGACGCCGCAGCCGGCGACGTGTCGGCCGCGCGCGACTGGCGCTGGTCCGTGACCGCCTTCTGTCTCGTGGGAGCCGTGTTGGCAACCACGTGCAACGTCGCCTTTTGGCCCAAGCTCAGGAGGGCGCGCATTGAGGGCCTGCACACCAAGAAAGGCAACGGCCAGCCCGAACAAGACGTGCTCCAGACTAAGACCCCGGAGAATTTGTAGGAAATGAGCGCGTACATGTACAGCGTTGTCGAACTCAAAAGTCGTGTGCCTGATGATGCGTCTGTCTGTAAAGTATCGAACATGCGCCGAGAGGACGCTGTCAAAGCGTGTAGAATAAACAGACAACAGAACTGGAGACGTATTCTCAAGGGATTTGAGCGCTGAACACACAGTACTTCTTAGTGTGGAAAGAGACTGACGTCATAGTTGTTGTTCTGGCTACGTTGTACGTATGCTTTCGCGAGAAAAGAAAAACGTAAGGGCGTGCACGGCGACGGGCAAGAACAGTTATCCTCTTTCGGGGAGACAAGCTGTTCAGACAAAAAAAAACGTACTCGAATATTGATCCCGCATTTTCTACGTTTGGCAAGTCGCTCGAACAATATCATGACAAAAAAAGAATAATAGTGGAGCGCACACGAATTTGGTGGAGTACTGTAGTAGTACAAATTCAGCTGCTGCCGACTGGCTGGTGCCCGACGGGGGGCGTGAAAATGGGCGGGCCTTTCTGGGACATCGGGACATACATACATACATACATACATACATGGCCAGGCACCCTCTCTGAGGGTCGCAGGTTCAATTCCTGCCGCTGCATACTTTTCGCGTTTTCGCAGGGTTATTGCTCTGACATTCTCACCAATTTATTCACTCTTCGTTCTCTCACCACTCTCTAATACATACATGGACAAATGAATGCTCCGCTTCGGAGACGCAAACACCTATCCATTTATCCTTCTTACCTCTTCGTCACTTTTACCGAAACAATTGCGACTGTGCGGGTGCCTATCCAATGCCATGAATGCACACTTTCTTCACGCGTCGCCCTTGAAGAGCTTACCTAGCATCCCGTTTATCGCGCTGAATTAATCGCATGTTTGCGATGCTCAATTCCTAGTGGGACACCGTGGGACACAGCGGGATCACCGTATCCTTCGTCGAATAGCGTGTTTTTCTGTATTCAAATTCAACTGCATCGCATCACAGTCGCGGAAACAAGCAAAATATAAAGCGCAAGATCGAGATCGAAGTTTGGGGCAGGGACGATGTGCGCGAGATCCTACAAGAAATGCGGAGCGGCACATCAGTGCGAACGGCTCGCTCAGCTGCTGAAGAAATTAGCGTGCGGCAGTCGCAGTCATCAATAATTTTTGTAAATGTTTGCCAAAACTTCTTGTTGTCTAGGAGCTGACTGGACACACTGTCAGCAAAAGCGCGGGGGATAGGCGCGTGCGAGATGCCGAGGTTGGCAAGAGGCAGGCGTTCGGAAAGCGCTCAACCACAGACCCGCGACCGCATTCGACTCCGTCGGCGCTAGCGCTCGGCAGCGGCGTCGACCCTGCTTCGGCTGTCGGCACGCGACTGCAGTCGACCCCGTTGGCGCTCGCGCTCGGCTGCGGCTCCGACCCTGCTTCGGCTGTCGGCACGCGACCGCAGTCGACCCCGTTGGCGCTCGCGCTCGGCTGCGGCGTCGACACTGCTTCGGCTGTCGGCACACGACCGCAGTCGACCCCGTCGTCACTCGCGCTCGACAGCGGCGACGCTCTGCTTGGTCGACGAGCTGGGCTCCTGGTGGCGGTTCAACGACAGCAGCGTCGTGCAGCTTGGCGCCGACGCCGACTGGGCCGCCTTCGACAGCCAGGGCGCCTACCTGCAGTTCTACGGCCGGCAGACGTGGTGACACTTGATCTCATGCGCCTCGTTCACATTAAACATCTTTTTTATGCGAGTCTTGTGAGTATTTATTCGCGTAAGAAGGTGCATTTGCGTGAAGGTGCATTCGTCGCCGCCGCCGCAAGGTGCGCCGCATACAGAGAACGCCATTGCCGGAGGAATTTTGTATATATTCCGTATATTTTGCACGTATTTATCTATACCAAGTTCTACGATTAGCACGTTGCACGTACTCTTATTTGAATTGGGCGGTACCGTACTTGCAATTGAGCATCGTTTGTTTCCAGTTGAGCTCCGTTACGGCACCCGCTGAATGGCTGAATGTGTTGACTGACCCGCGCTTTAATTGGAACCGTTGTTGCCGTGTCCTTCTTCAACCTAGAGTGGAGCAGCGATGGAAGGCTCGCCTGTCGCTTAGTAGCGTCCAGACGCCGTACGGACACTGACTGAGGGCATGACCTCTAACAAGCCGCAGAAGGCGGCTTGGCGCGGCCTCGTCGACGGCGTCACGGGCGCTCCGCGGAAGTCTGCCGACGCGCCGGCGACCACGGCGGCGCCGAACGTCTACCGGCGCCGACCGTCCCTACAGGGCGGCGACACAGGCGGCGACGACAGGTTCGTCATCGGCGCCGCCAGCGGCTCGGCTGCCGAACCGCCGCTGACCACTCGTATGGCGGCTCTGATGAGAGCTCAGATGGAAGAACACAAGGGCGTATCGTCAAGCGGCGTCGACACCGGCAGCGGCGCTGCGGGCTCGTCTGTCGACAAGTCGACGACGTGCGCCGCCTTCTCGTCGCACTCGCGAGCCGCCACCGAGAAGGCCAAGAAGAAGAAGAAGAAGAAGAGCAAGTTCCCGAGAAGAGCGGCGATGCCGACAGAGCCGTTAGTCGTCGTCGCCGACGAGCGCGAGCTTTCCACAACGGAGCTGACGGACTCCCTGTCGAACCTGCCTCTCGTGGCCAGTCCCCGACGCAAGCGGAGCACGGTCGGTCGGTGGCTCTCGCTCCCGATCGACCGCCCTTCTCGATCGGTCTCGATCGCATTTTGCAGGATTTCTCCATCGTCCGCCAGACGTCCCACCCGTTCCGACTGGAGCGCGTCGCCGAGCTGACGATCGAACGCGGCGGCGCCGACGAGGACCGTGGCCTGCCGTTGGGCGCCTACCTGTCGGCGGTCACGTGCTACGACCTCGCGCCCTGCGCCGGCGCCGTCGTCGTCCTGGACCACCAACTCACGGTCCGCCTCTCCCTCCGTCCCAGTCGACACGACCCACACGCGTACACACGCACGCAAGCATGGACGCTCCCTGTTGGCGGCTTACAGATCGCGCAGGCGTTTCGCGCCCTGTCCAAGGCCCCAGCCCCAGCTGCCGAGGACTGCGCGCTCGTCTTCGACAGCGACCGTCGACGGTTCGTGACGGCGTTGTCGGCGACCGAGTTCCTGACCATGCTCTACTACTGTCGACAGGTGCAGTGCCAAGACGCGCACAACAGGTTGGTCAGAGGAATCAATCAATGCAATACGTGTTCGTGGAGGGAATATATACAGGGTGGGCCATCGTAAACTTCGGATGTTTGATCGCTAATTTCTCAAGCGTTCCCGCATGGATTTTGTTGAAATTCTGAGCACTTATGCAGAGAGGTCCAACTTAGATCCATGACAAATTTCAGTTTATTCGACCGTCCCAATCATTTGTTGTGGCCTACCATAGAGAAGAAATCAATTTTTAAAGTGCCAACCATCACTATCAACACTCTTGGCGCACCACTTAGCTACATAACGGTTACAGAAGGTACTTAGCCGCATAACATCAGCAGCTGGCTGGATCAGGCCTTTCCCAACCATTTGGTTAGTCAAAAGGGACCGTTTGAATGGCCCCCTAGATTCCCAGATCTCAGTCCTGTCGACTTCTCCATCTGGTGCATCGTGAAAGATATCGTAAATGCCCAGTCGCAAAATTCTGTTGAACAGTTCAACGAAGCCATTGAGAGCGCGTTTGCTTTGAACACATTGACGCTGCGCTGAACTCCAAGATTCGCCGATCTGTAGCTAAGTGGTGCGCCAAGAGTGTTGATAGTCATGGACCATGGTTGGCACTTTGATAATTGACTCGTTGTCTACAGTAGGCCATAACAGATGATTTTGTGGGTGGAATAAACTGAAACTTGTCGTGGCTCTAAGTTAGACCTCTCTGCATTAGTGCTCAAAATTTCAACAAAATCCATTCAGGAACGCTTGAGAGATTAGCGATCAAACGTCCGAAGTTTACGGTGGCCCACCCTGTATATATTGGGGGGGGGGGTGAATCATAGGCTATGATAGGTGTAACTGGGTAGTGTGTAGATTAGGTACAGGTCATTTTGGAGTCTTTCGAGCGCGTTTTCAGCCAAAAGTTCACCAAATTTTGCCTGCGGCGCTGTGTTTTCAGCATACGCGAAGCATTTTCTAGGTCATTTTTTGAAGCTTTTTTGAGAAATTGTTGAAATTCTCAAAAAATTCTCAAAAATTTTGAAGCATTTTTTGAGAAATTGTATCAAATTTGGCCGTGCAGGTGAAACATGCCAGACCCCCCCCCCAGCTTCGATGGTCAGTTACACCTATGGGGTTACGCCCGCGCCTGAGCCCACCAATGCCGCGGGCAGGCACAGAATAAAATAATGCTGTTCTCAGGCCTCCAAATAAAAAACACCCTGAGGAACATGAGAGCACATTCATCGGTTGTTGGTTGGGCGCGAGGGGCTGCCATTAGTGCAGGTTGGACCAAAGGTGCGTTTGGGTATGATCATTGGTTTTGTGCAGAATTGCCTAAAGTTCGAGAGTGAGTTGCGTGCACCTATCCCCTATTCAGTTACACTGATGCAGACAATGTTTGTTCCCGTTCAAGCATACCTGTAACTGGGGGTTTACCCTCCCCCACTATTTTTTCAACCCCCCCCACCCCCCAACCCCCCCCCCCCCCAGAATTTTCCCAAGGGATTTTCACTCTGTCTAAAACGATAAAAGTGAGTAAATGTTGGTGTTTTTCAGTGTTACATGACCATAAAACAGCTAAATAACACTGTTTAGACCCAATTTTTACCCATTTTTGACAAAAAAAGTACAAGTGTAACCCAAAGAATGGCCAGCTACCTCCCACTTTTGTGCCCCCCCCCCTTCAGAATTCCGACATTTCCCCCCCCCACTCTTCCAGACCCGGTTACAGGTATGCCTTCAAGTCCATTTTTCTGCGCGCTAACGTGCCTCATTAAGCCGTGTTTGGGTACGCGAAGAATTCGAACAAAAAATAGATCTCTCGCCTGGTGGCTGGCCGAGCGCGAGACGGCCCGCTACAGGGCGAACGTGGGCCTCTGGGTGCCCGATCGGCTGATCTACGCCACCGCTGACGACAGGTCTGACTAGAGACTGGACTTCGATCCTCAACGATTTGTATCCAATGCTTCCTACTCGTTACTCGGTTTTGCCCCGTCCGTCTGCAACGTGTACGCGGCCGTGTGCCAGATGCGCGCCCACTCGTTGCACCGTCTGCCCGTGTTCGGCGCCGACGCCGACCACCGACCCGCCGACCCGCTCTACCTACTGACGCTCGGCAGGCTCTTCTTCTTTCCTGAGGCCGGCTCCGGCGTCGTCCATGGGATCGGCCGACGTCGGAGCAGAGAGCGTCCGCGCTTGCTCGGCAGGCTCCTGGCCACCATCCGGCACCATGTCCGTGGTGGCCCCGTTGTCGCACACCCTGACGCTGTCGACACTGACACCGACGCGCCGTTCTGGGTGGACAGTGGCGCGAGCTGCACAGCGTGCGAACGAAGATGGAGTGCGCCGCGTCGTCTGCCTGCCGACGGGGGCCGGACAGCGGCGCCGACGATATCGTGACCGTGGCGCGAGACGCGTCGCTCGAGGAGGCCGCCTCCCTGCTCCTCAGACACAACCTCAACTCGCTGCCGGTACGTTGCGTGTGTGTGTGCCAGCCTTGGGGGACCGCGGAGTGGTTTGCTGTGGGCCGGTCCCTCCACATTGCCCGGATTTTACTGCTGTCGTAAGCAAGGAAGGTGGTTTGGAAGGAGCAGTTGCACCCAGGTATGTGGCGTTTGTGGCCCTGCCATCCCTCCGCCAAGGATGGGTAGGCTAGGCAGTCCAGGCTGCACATGGATGGAGGTCCAGTGATTCCCCTCCCCACTGTTCAGCGGCGAAGCGGTGAAACAACGGTCCCTACGTCTCAGGCAGCTGGCGTTCTTAAAAGTTTCCTTGACATGTTTACATGGATATTCCTTGGTTACAAGTGTGTCATTGAACGCGATGCACGCGCCGCGGCGCACGCACGCAGGTGCGGGACGAGGACGGCCGCTGCCGATGGGTGCTGCGCCGGCACGACGTCCTCAGTTTCGCCGTCGCCTTTCATCAACGGGGGGAGGAGGAGGACGACGTGTCGACGCTGAGCCCCAGCGACGCCCTCTCGAGGCCCGTGCGCGACGCGCTGTCGTCGGCGACGACGGCGGCTGACGACGACGACGACGTGCCGCTGCTGCGCCTCGACGGCGCGCAGCCGGTGACCGTGCTGGTCGTGGTCGACGCGCTCCTGGCCACCGACGGATCCAGGGGGAGGGCGGGGTGGGCGGCCGCCCGCCCCGACAGGATTTAGAGGGGGGCGGGGAGGGCGGCGGTGCGGAGCGGCTGTTAGGGTGGTTTGGGGGAGGGGCTCGCGCAGAGAGTCGGCGAGATATGGCGGGGCGTGGCAGAGCCGCGGCGGTGGAGCTTAAGAAAGAAAAGGAACCAGCCTGGTGGGCATAGCCATATGTAGCAATAGCGAGTTGGGAAATTGGTAATGGTCATCCGTCACCCCCACCGTCTAAAATGTGCCTGACAGTACTCAAAAAGGCATGCCCCAAGTTCCTCGGTCCTCGGCATGACAGGGCACGTCAAGGAGCATGTACATACTGATAGGTAAGAGCGTCATATCACTGATAACTTCTGTCAGGTCATCTGCTAGCAGAGAAGACAGGATGACGAAAACTAATGTGGTTTGTTCCCTCAATCCATTCACTGCGACTTTGAATGGGCTATTGGTTGATCAGTTCCCAAAGAACAATGGCGATGCCGCCGCTATGTACCAAATTTCCCAAGTCATTTCTGGAAGGTGCTGAAATTCAAACTGACTCCCGTACATCACAATCAGGATTTGAAGCCCAGCATCGGAAACAGGGAAAACGTGGAAAGCATGAAGAGGACCGAGGAACTGGGAACCGAGGAATTGGGCGCAGAGGAACTGGGTGCTAACACTGAAAAAAACGCTAAAAGTGCCTGCGCTGCAGCACAGAGATATTTACGTTTTTTATGATAGATTCTTGTCCAACTCCACTCTGCAACATCAGGACAATATTCTTAGCTTAGGAAGCAGAAATCTGACGCTAAACAACCAAAAATCGCAAAGCAAGAGAAGCAATATGCCTAGTGGACCTACCTTTTCTGATTTTAAAAATAATTGTAAGTGGTCGAAAATCTCTGTGTTTGTTTGTGGCACCGTTTGTTATGTATTTTAATTGTTTATAATAATTGTTATGTGCCAAAGTCGCCGCTGAAATGGCCCAGCATCCATAAATTTCGACAGGGTCCCCCCTTCTTCAAAATCCGTCTCCATTGCTCCGATTTCGCCGCCCTCCCCGTCACGAAATCCTGGATCCGTCACTGCTCCTGGCCCTCCACGACAGCTGCGTCTTCCTCACGCGCGACCAGAGACCGGTCGCCTGCGTAGGGCTCGATGACGTCATTGACTTCCTGCTGCCCGACATCCTGACCACTGCTGCCGCTGCTGACGACGAAGACGGAGAGTAACGAACGGCCCCCAGGATTCGCTCCATACGAAGGAATAGACTGCAATCTATAACTCCGTTTCCTCCTCGCCCATTTTGACTTGGAAGAAAACCGCTAGTAGAACGAGAAACGACCAAATCAATACTGACAGTGACTGAAACAGTAATACCGAAAGCCCTATAGACAGAATAGTAAGCTTGGGCGATATGTAAGCATACATGTAACCGGGTTTTTGGAGTGGGGGGGGGGGGGAGCGTCGGAGACCCTTCCGGAAGGGTGGGTGGGGGGCTCAGATTTGAAGACGGAGGGGTGTCAGTGGGTAACATAGTGTACCTAAATAGTGTCTAAACAGTCACTATAATATTCTCTCACAACTCTCTATAATATTGTCAATAGTCAAAATAAAAAATTAGTCAAAATTCACTAAATAGTCAAAATTGGGCTAAAATAGGCTATAAACAGCGTTATTTATGTGTTTGAGTGTGAAAAAATGGGCGTGCGTGCGTGTGTGTGTGTGTGTGTGTGTGTGTGTGTGTGTGTGTGTGTGTGTGTGTGTGTGTGTGTGTGTGTGTGTGTGTGTGTGTGTGTGTGCAATTGGGAGTAAGTGGCCGAATCGGGGGGGGGGGGGGGGGTCTGGAGCAAAAAGTGGGGGGTAGCTGGCCATGCTTTGAGTTATACTTGTACTTTTTGGTTAAAAATGGGTATAAATAGAGTTTAAACAGTGTTATTTAGCTGTTTTATAGTCATGTAACACTGAAAAGCACTGAAATACACTAACATTTACTCACTTTGATCGTTTTAAACTGAGTGAAAATCCCTTGGGAAAATTCTGGGGGGAGGGTTGTGGGGGTTTAGGGGGGAGTTGGAAAAATTCTGCGGGCCCCCCAAAACCCCCCCCCCCCCCCCAGTTACAAGTATGGGGTGTGGGTGTGTGTGTGTGTGTGTGTGTGTGTGTGTGTGTGTGAGGTGTGTGTGTGTGTGTGTGTGTGTGTGTGTGTGTGTGTGTGTGTGTTTGTGTTACAGTGCACGTATACCATTTGTCGTTCATCCAGACCACTTGAGCGAGTGCGCGCGCGCAAGATCAGACTTCTCGCGCGCGCAACTCTGCGACAAGAACAACGTCTTGTCTTGTCCTACTCGTGAGGGAGTTTGCTTGCTTGATGATGCGTCTGTCTGTAAAACAAAGTGAAATTGCGTTGACGAGACTGCTGTCAAAGCGTGTAAGATGAACACCAAATAGAACTAGACGTATTCTCAAGGGATTTGAGCGCTAAACACACAGTACTTAGTGTGGAAAGAGACTGACGTCATAGTTGTTGTTCGATCTACATTGTATGTGCTATTGCGAGAAAAAAAACGTAAAGGCGTGCACAGGCGACGGGTGGAAACAGTTATCTTTTTTCGGGGCGAAAAGCTGCCCAGGAAAAGAAAACGCACTGTAATATTGGTCCTACATTTTCAGATGCAGCGTTATTTTGGCAGCTTGCCTTGTAGTTCTGTAAAAACGTCTTCTTCGCCTGTTTCACTGTCTAACACGAAATGTTGGGACGGAAGGAGGGGGGGGGGGTGGACTGGGCGCCAGCGGTGACACGTAGGGTGTAGGTGGGTACCGGTCTACAAGCCCTGTTACACTGGGACATGCATCGGAACATACACACACATGGACTTTTTTGGGACGCAGAAACCTGTCGACCTATCGCTCTTCGCTCTTCTCCTCTTTGTCAATTACACTCAAGTAGTCGCGTCTGTGCCTATCCAATGCCATGAACGCACATTTTCTTCACGCGCCGCCTTTGAAGAGCATATACCTCGCATCCCGTGTACCGCACTAGTGAATGTGTTGTCGACCCGCGCGTTTTGAATGGGAAAAGCCGTTGTCGGCTTTTCAGAGTGATGAAAGTCTCGCCTGTCGCTTTGCGTGCAGGCGACTGTAACGTACCGTCCAGACAGAGAGCATGACGTCCCACAAGCCGCAGAAGGCGGGTTGGCGCGGCCTCGTCGACGGCGTCGTCACGGGCGCTCTGCGGAAAAAGTCCGCCGACGCGGCGACGACGACAGCTGCACCGAACGTCTACCGGCGTCGACAGTCCCTGCAGGAGGGCGACACCAGCGGCGACACGTTCGTCATCGACGCCGCCGCCAGCGGCTCGTCTGTCGAGCCGCCGACCACTCGCATGGCCGCTCTGCTGAGAGCTCAGATGGAAGAACACAAGATGCAAGCCGGCGCGCCGCCACAGTTGTCGTCAGGCGGCATCGACACCTGCAGCGGCTCTTCGGGCTCGTCTGTCGACAAGTCGACCTCGCACTCGCGAGCCGCCGCCGAGAAAGCCAAGAAGAAGAGCAGCAAGTCGCCGAGAAAAGCGGCGGCGTCGACGACGACAGAGCCGTTGGCCATTGCCGCCGACGAGCGCGAGCTGTCCCCAACGGAGCTGACGGATTCCCTGTCGGAGTTGCCTCTCGTAGGGAGTCCCCGACGCAAGCGGAGCATGGTCGGTCGGTAGCTCTCGCTCCCGCCTTTGATTCGATCGGCCGCTGCTCGATCGGTCTGGATCGCATCGCAGGACTTCTCCATCGTCCGCATACCTGCCCATGGGGGGGGTATAGGGGGGGTATACCCCTCCCCTGTAAGACCCTATCCCGAAAGACTTTCGGGATTACCCTCCCCCTGTGCTACCTAATCCCGAAACCAAATCGGGATTTTCGGGATACCCCTCCCCATCTCTACAGACAATTAGTGCAATGCAGCCGCGCAACTGTTGTACATAACTTTACTTTGGCGTTATTGACTTGGTTGGGCGTTTATCGATTTTTGTTCGTAGAGCGTTTATTGATTTTTAATGGACACCCAAAGACGCGTAGTATCATACTACTAGTAGTATGTACCTGTATGTACGTATACGTTGTGTATCATCCTCCTGTGTAGCCTCTCTCTAAGTACTGGTGTGCATGACACTAGGGTGGGAAGGTAGGCAAAGGGCAAGCGCGAGCTGGCAGTCAGGGAGGCTGTTTAGCAGATGTTAATTTGTTTTAAACTTTTCATTAAGGCACTCTTACTTTAGTTTATTCATACGCGCAAACTTTTGCCTGCGGCGCTATGGTTGGTGAGCGTATAGGTCACTCTTCTTGGACTAGGGAGTCGTTTTGGGCCAGGATATAGGATTCACTTAGGTTGACGCTCCAATATGCGAAAAAAATTGCCTGTGGCGCTGTGGTGAGCATGCAACTCACCCTCTTGAGCCAGGTAGTATTTAATTCTTAGCAAACCACAACCGCCCATTACCGTCAATTATGGCCAAATATTCGCCTGCAGCGCAGTTAATTTGGTAGAAACTGCGCGAAAGCAACTGCGTCAGTAGACAGCCAGGCGCCTCCAAATTACTTGGTGCCAGCTCCTAAGCAACTGCGTCAGTCGACTTCCAGCTAACTGCGTTGTGGACTGCTGCCAGCTCCCAAGCAACTGTGTCACAAAGCAGCGCCTGCAAGCCACTATTCGCTTCTGTCAGGTCCTGAGCAAGCACGCAGCATTACACACTTCACTGTAAAATGCAACGTGCGGCATTGACTACTGTTTGGATACTGCTGGCGAGCAACGGTGGAAGTCCCTGTGTGTACTTGCTTAACAATGACTCGAAGAACCGTCACACGATGAGTAAGTACATCGAACTCATAATTAGTTGCAAGGGAGAAGATCGTCCAATGTTCAGAGGACTCAGTCTCATTACTGTAAAAACTCACAGAAAAGTCAACTGCAGCCACAGTGGAAACCTACATTCCACTAAAAGAGCAGCATAAAACCAAATGTGGAAATTGAAGCAACAGCCTCACAAAATGGCGAACCTGTTGCTGCAGTAGCTGCTAAACCTGCTGCTGGTGCTGAGCCTACTGCTGAGCCTCCAGTGGAGTCTGCTGCTGAACCAGCAACTTAGATGATTCCTCCTTTTTCTTCTACAGTTTCATCAGCCCATTTCTCAAACAAGTGGCTGTTCTCTCACCAAATTGTGATTACGATGGTGTGCCAGATGCACACCAAGTTGCAAGCTCACCTGACAGCAGTCCACAGGAAAGTGAAACTGACGCTCTTGGCCTGCAGGCTGTATACAACAAAGCCAGAGGACGTTCTGCTGTGCCAGGACATAGACGCAGGCGTCCATCACATTGACTCGACTAGGCTAGGCCATCAAACACATGTGAAGGCTGTGCTGTAACTCTCGTTGTTGCACTTGCAGTTCTGTGTGTGGTTGTCTACTGTGTCTTCATCGCAGAACACAGGCTACCATCATGCCATCTTCTTCTTCTTAGCAGCATACCATGTACATTCATACAGTGTGCTGCTGCATTGCATTGATCGACCATGCATAACACTCACTCACTCACCCACCCACCCACCCTGTGGAAGTATCCCGAATTGCCCAGTTTACCCACCCCCTGCCTTCGAAAAATTTGGCGATTTACCCCTCCCCTGGCCCAATTTCCGTGGGCACCTATGATCG
>JASAMY010003703.1:0-57604 GCA_030248085.1 Paralinhomoeus sp. GSCO2_6 | reverse complement strand
TATGTCAGAAGCAAAAAGTTGAAAAAAGCGCACTTCAAAAGGCTTTTAATACTTTACTTCGCTGTTATTGACACTCTACTGGGCTGCCAACATTGATTTGGCGTCCGAAACGATTTCTGGGCACATTTAATGAAAACACCTCCTATCTGTTCGTCTCAGATTGAAGCGACGCCCTTCCGATCGCTGTCGTCAGCGTCGTCGACAGGCGCTGGCGTGCTGTCGGACGTTGGCCGTCGAATCTCGTCACTTTTTCTGCCGACATCTGTCGACGACGCCGCGTCCGCCTTGTCGACGGGCCATCCGTCGGCAGAGGCGTCGACAGCTGGCGCGCTCATCAGTTTGGCGACACCCTGCTGCTGCTGTCGACAGGCGGCGATCTGCCAGGTTGTTTGTCTTTTTTGTCGCGCAAAATGGAGTTTCTTGGAATTTTTTCGCCAGAAATGGAAAGTGGCCGATGACTCGTTGGTGCGGCGCACGGGCGTGAATTGGCCGAGACGGCCAAGCGGTTTCAAACAGTTTGGGTGGGCAGAAAAGTTGCTTTTGTCTGCTCTCTTTTCTTTCGATGGCCGTTGCGTGTCCTGTGAAGCGGTGCGTTTTTCGCATGTGTGGGACTTCCTTGACTATATTTTGACCCCGTCAACCCATACCTGTAACCGGGTCTGGAAGAGTGGGGGGGGGGGGGGGTAAATGTACAAAAAATGGGCGAGGGGTGTTGAGCAAAAAGTGGGGGTATCTGGCCATTTTTTGAGTTATACTGGTACTTTTTTGGTCAAAATGGGTATAAATAGGGTCTAAACAGGGTTGTTTAGCTGTTTTATGGTCATATAACACGGAAAAGCACTGAAATACACCAAAATTTACTCACTTTTATCGTTTTAGACCGAGTGAAAATCCATTGGGAAAATTCTGAGGAGTTGGGGGTGGTTGAAAAAATTCTGCGGGGCCCCGGACCCCCCCGGCCCCCCGTTACAGGTATGCGTAAAGCCGCCGCAATTTGACAAGCAATTGGGCGGGTCAACTATATCGCACCGTTGTCCTAGACCAGGGCCGTAGTAGTGGCTGAGACTGGTGAATTCCACGATTTTTGATTTTTTTCCAGAATCGTAGCGGCCGCTCGCTGCGCTCTGCTGGTGGTGTCAGCGTTTACTTCCTGGACGTCTGCCTTTTTGTCAACAATTCCACCGTTCTCGTCCTATTGGCTGCCATGACAGGGGCCGTCTCCAATTCGGCTGTCTTTGCCTTGGGTGAGTTGCTGCGTGTGCAGGGGGGGGGGGCTGAAATGGGTACCCATGTGATGCTTTATGTCTGCCCCCAACGCATTCGCCAGCGACCAAGGTAGGTCCATTCGAAGCCAAAGTTGTGTGCCCCAAAGCCGCCCACAATCGGCCCAACAAATCCTCTAAACAATTTGTAAACAATCAGGCTAACGTCGTACGCGCGCACGCACGCACGCACGCACGCACGCACGCACGCACGCACGCACGCACGCACGCACGCACGCACGCACGCACGCACGCACGCACGCACGCACGCGCGCACGCACGCACGCACGCACGCACGCACGCACGCACGCACGCGCGCACGCGCGCACGCACGCACGCACGCACGCACGAACGCACGCACGCACGCACGCAAGCAAGCACGCACGCACGCACGCACGCACGCACGCACGCACGCAAGTACGCACGCAAGCAAGCACGCACGCACGCACGCACGCACGCAACGCTTGATGAAGCCGACCCAAAAGAGAAGCTTGAGTGATAAATTCCGGCAATGATGCCGTATGTCCTGAGTGAGTCGTCATAGCCGTGTGACCTACAAAGCACTGTGTAACTGTAACACTACTGCGATTGGCGAGACTACTATGTGCGTAGCTGCTTCTGTGTTCGTTCCGTACCGCACGGGAATTCCCGACTCATCAGAACGTCGACACCAGTGACTCCGTCTTTTTTTATTATTTATGGGCGAAATTTAGTCGTAAAAAGCCTCAGCTTAAGCCTAAACCTATGTCTAGGCAAAAGCCTAACCTAACTAAGCCTAAGCCGATGCCTAAAAAAGACGGTGTCACCGGTGTCGCCGTGATGATGAATCGGGAAAAATTCCGTACCCACCCGCACTCGTGCACGTAGGTTTTTTTTCAGTACACTACATGGCTCGTTCGTCACCTCATGCACACCACACGGCAGGTGTACGCACATGGCGATTCCGGCAATAGCTTGGAAGGCGGGGACGAAGAGCGCAGCGCAACCTGCACCAATCAGCGGAAGGCTGGCCGCTATGCTGCCCACAGACCTAGAAACCAGCCAAGGAGGACAGCGTCTCATTGGGTGCACCAATTAATCATCGTACTATTAAATTATGAGCAATAGTACACAATGACAACAGATCAATTGACGAGCTGGTATAAAACATGACAAGGACTTGGCAAGGTACAGAAAACTGCGCACGACAAAAGTGCACTGCTTATTATAGCTGCTGCAACCACGGTCAATAAGCATTGTTGTCGTTGCCATTTTGGTGCGTTGAAATGCACGCTCACTTGTGGAAGAGGCGGCCGAGTAGGGGGGAGGGGCCGAGTAGGGGGAGCGCAGTGGCGGAAAGGATCGCGCCGGCGGCCATGACCGCTCGCGGCCTGCGCGTCCGGTCGACGGCGCAGCCGACGAGGACGCTGGCCGCGCTGAAGGCCATCGAAAGCAGGACGAACAGCGCCACCACGCCCATCGAGCCCAGCTCCAGCTGCAGACGGCGCTGCTCTCCTCCTCTCTCACGCGACCCTCCTCGTCCTTCGACCCCATGTTGTTGGATTAGGGGCAACGCTAAGAGACCGGGAGACGCTAGGGCAACGGGAGACGATACGGGAGACGCTAGGGCAACGGGAGACGATACGGGAGACGCTAGGGCAACGCTAGGAGATCAATGGCCCATACAGAATACCCTGAGTAGCATCCATGACGCCTTCCTGTCTAGGGCCTCGCAATTAGCCAAAGACCTTCGCAAGAACGCCATCTCTAATCTAGGGCAGGTATGGCACGAGAAAATGACAACTGACGTGCCTGGCGAACGTGGGGCTCGAGCAAAGAATCGACCACTCCGAACGCGGCCGACGGCAGCGCGGCGCCGCAGATGGGCAGCAGTACGGCAGGCAGACGCAACAGCGCCAACATTCGAGAGACCGAGACCACCTCCGACGGCTCTAAAGGGAGAGTCGTCTACCGATCGTCTGAGTGGGGGGGGATTCCTGCCGTCGGATGAAAGGGCGACTGAGGAGGGTCCACCACGCAAAAAAAAAAGTGAGAGGGGCTAGAATGTCCAGTGAATCTGAAATAAGTCACCAAATAGTCCACACGGAGAAATATAGTCCACCAAACCACTATAGCGCCAAATGTAAAACTTTACTCTGTGGTCAAAATGAAGTCTATAGAGAGACATTTTGGTGTTTTACAGCCAAAAGGAAAGGCCGCAAAATACACCCAGTGATCTCATTTTTGACGAGTTGGTAATTCTCGGGATTGGATGGGGAACACAATTACATTGTGTACCGCTGCGTCCCAGGAGCGCGACGCCAGCGAGGCCCAGCGAGATCGTGAAGAGGCCGAGCACGGTGAACGGCAGGTGGAAGCCTCCCCACTCCTTGAGCAGCCCACCCACAGCCGGTCCCATGCAGAAGCTCAAGCCCACGCAGGTCGCCATCAGGCCCTGGCAAGGTACAGTCACGTGTCGGCACTACTCTGCTGTTTGTGTTGCGTCAGGCGTGGCGGAGGGCGGCTGACGACGAGTCGGTTGCGGCGGCTGGGGAAGCGCGAGGTGAGGAAGGTGGTGGAGCTGGTCGCGACCGCGGCCAGGCCCAGGCCCTCGAGCAGACGCGCCACCAGCGCCGTCCAGAAGAACCACAGCCCCTCCGGGCACAGGGGCAAGAGTCTGGAAGAACGCACTCCAGTATGATGTATGCCGCCAAGACACAGACACATACGTGACATTCGTGACACAGCACAGCGTATGTATATTAGCACTAACGCTACTAGTACAGGGGGAAAAATCGATGTACTCAAAATTGGCTTGTCTTGCTTAGCCGCACGCACGCTCAAACTGTTAGGCAAGGACAAATCACAGTACAGCGTGGGACATTCCGTAAGGCGCGCTGCTCGTTTTGAGCGCAGCTCGTCGCTCTGAGGCGCGCTCACGGTCCGGGGTTCCACTCCCATCACGGTACGTACCACAACTTTCAACCTTCAATTTTGTTACAAGGCTACTCCCGAGTTTGTCCTTGGGCATTCACGCTCTCATTGTCGTAGCGATCCTACTAAAGTCTGTGTCAAACGCTCCTGTGCTGGACGTTTTTTTTTTGGAAACTCTACAACGCGCTTGAGAATTAATTAAAAACGTACTATATTGATGTATACTCCAGCTAGAGCTCCGATTGCTACTGACCCTTATTTGCAATTCGAAAACCACCCATCACACAATCGCATCTGACACCAAAAAATCACAATTTTTCTAAAAGGACCTAGCTTGCTGGAAATTGCAGGACCGATAGGTACCGACCAGGCCATCTTTCACTCCGAAAATGGTTAAAATCGAATCGCACGTTCTTGAGATGTGGCCAAAACAAAATGTCAAAAACGTCAAAAAATGGCAAAAAATAGCGATTTTTAGCACCTAGGGGCCCTTGATACCCCTCGAGAACTGTACGCCGGACTGGAATGGTTTGCTCGCTGTAGTCGAGACCCAGACCTTTCCGATGATATGCAAATTTTTGCTCCGACACCTTCCGTGGCGCTATTACGGTGCGATTTCCATTTTGGCGAAAACGCTCGTCAGTTGACACTATTGGAGGATTTTTGGTGTGTACATGTGCAGTATGGACAAATACCGCTGCTTTGCCGTTTATCTCAGATGGCAGCAATGTTTTGCTGGTGTTTGCTCTACCAACGCCTACCCAAACATGATGGAGGCGACCCCATTCATAAGCAAGCCACCAACGCAAAGGTTCTTGACACGCAGGAGAGGGATCTAGAACGCGTAATCTAACATGGACGCACCCGTGTACGTGTCACGGACGTGTCAGTGCGTGTGTGCGTGCGTGCGTGCAGGAGACGAACCCAGGTGCCAATCAAAGGCGTCGACAGGAAAACAATTCCTTCATACGAGCCGTAAATGAATCCGATGGCGGCTCGGCTCTGCGACTTCTTTTCCGCCTAGACAATGTAGTAAGCATACTCTGTGTAGTGTACAGTATGATGTACACACATAACCCCGCGTACAGTGCGCACTCGTTTGAACAACAAGCTTACTAAATGTGTTACGAATACGATGCAGTAAGTTTTAGAGACTCAGCCGCTTTTGCGGGATTCTAATGGAGAGTATAAAAAGAGACACCAACAGTAGCAGCCGAAAATCACCTAAGGAGCCGCTAGGGTCTGGGAGGACCGATTCGAATCAAATTAACAAGTTAATTTTACGCACTTAGTGTACTTAGGTATTTTACACACTTACAGACAATACATTATTTTCTCTTTTAGACTTTCTCCAACTTTCATACAAATGTGGTATGTTCTTACCTATACTCTACCTATCACATGTATTTTGCGTGAAAGGTGCTGTGGTTATCCCGCTGGCACTGGTTTAGTGCTGTTGTTTGCATTGGTTGTTGTGCTGTTCATTTGCATCATCAGTCAGTATACTCAGTAGTCAGTCAGTACAATCTTGATGGCTTCGCAATCTTGATGGCACTTTTTTTTGGCACCGGCAAGCATTGAAAGCGGGGGCTCCACACCACAGGTACGTGTACCTACCGTAAATCCTCCAATAGTGCCCCCGGGGCACTATTTTTCAACCTCTCCTTACCCGGGGGCACTATTGGAGGGGGGCACTATTGGAGGGGGGGGGGCTTCTATTATTTCAACCTAAAAATTTTGAATGGTAATCTAGTTTCGCTGTCAAAATTGCCGATTTTTCGGTGATTTTGATCACTTTTGCCACATTTAATGGTTGATTTACCGTTAATAGTTGCTGAAACGTACTATTATTGGTTAGTAGTAGTGTGTATACACGATATAAACGATATACACGGTACCTACCACTATATTTTTGCCCATAAAAGGCACATGGCACAACATACCCCTTACCCCCGGGGGCACTATTGGAGGGGGGCTCTATTATTTCAACCTTGCCGTACCCGGGGCCACTATTGGAGGGGGGGGGGGGCACTATTGGAGGGGGGGGGGGGTTGTATTGGAGGATTTACGGTATGTGGTGCCAGCCAGCAGACCTCTTCAGGGAAGAAGGGCGCGACGCAGGAGCAGGTCATTTTGGCACTCATCGTGCCTCCGCACAGCACCGCGATCATCAGCAGCTCGCGCACGGACAGCGCCGCGTCAGTGGCTGAATCGCATCAAGAGAACACTACGCAATGAATAATAGTGCGCGCAGCGTTTGTATCTACCCTGCGGAAGTACCATAGACCCAACAATTACATAGCCCCCTGCGCGCTAACTGTCTCATTCGAGGAGGGGGGGGGGGTGCATTATAATAGGGAGGCGGGGGGTTGAATAACGGGGGGAGTAATTATGGAGTTTACTGTACACACCGAAATTATTTTAAGCAAGCTAATGAAAATACATTTCACGAGACTCAAAATCGTACGCCGTTGTGCCAGGTCTTTGAGGCCGATTTATAACCGTCTGCGTCCGTCATCCGTCTTCCCGATTTACAATCATGCGTCTTTGACGGATGATGGACTAGGATGACTATAAATTGGCCTTTGGGGCAGCGTATGGCCCAGTGGTAGAGAATCGGTTCTTAAGATAGATTCTTGATGGATCCACTAAAACGAGCACCTATCTCTATAAATTTTTTCTCGTGCTGTTGTTGCCCTAGATTACAAGATCGCGTTCTTCCGATTGTCTTTGGCTAATCACGTGGCTCTAGACGGGAAGATGCGTGTGCTATCTATATGAGCCACTGGCGACCTCCTAGTAGGGTGGACGAGTATGTACATACACAAAAATTTTTTGTGTATTATATACGTATATGCACATACACATATACATACATACACAAGCAAAATCCAATATACATATACATACATACACAAACATGATGGCATACACAAAGTTTGTGCATTTTACAGTTTGTCTATTTCTACTGTATTTTTATGGCAATTTTGAGAGGTGCCTGCATAATATTTTTCAAAAATCGTATCGAGGCTTTGAGCAACTACTCTACATGTAAATCTATGTTCATTTGTTCATTGTTTGTTTGTTCTTCTGTTTTCATTTTCCACTATGGTCATGCACAGCTTCTCAGAGGACGCACGTCTGCCGAGTGCCGAAACCACGCAACAGCATCATCGTCATTCCCAATAGCCATTGCAGCGTCATCGCGTGCGTGCGTGCGTGCGTGCGTGCGTGCGTGCGTGCGTGCGTGCGTGCGTGCGTGCGTGCGTGCGTGCGTGCGTGCGTGCGTGCGCGCGCGCGCGGGTGTACGTGCGTGCGTGCGAGTGGACTGCCTTGCTAAGGGTTGGCGTTGGCATGCATGATCTTAACTAACTAATTACTATTCTAACTTCTAATACTCCAACTTGTGTCTATTTTCCTCTCTCGTCTTGAGGGTGGCGGTAAAGGTAATGCAAATATGCGCGTACACTTCCCTTGAGAACACACCTATGCGCGCTCACTACCTCGCTCCCAGCACCTCAATCATCAGCCACTGGAAGCAATTGCCATCCTGCATATGTTTTCGAAGAGAAGTTTAGCGTGATGAAGGAATGTAGCCACCCTACTGAGTGCAATTGCTCGTAATGTTAAAACGACTACAAGGTAGCACTGAGGCTATGACTCATATCAGGGTGTACGCGTCAGCGTACAATTTTTTGCAAAGCGGTGGGGCTTTCACCCACTCCCCAAAGGGAGGCACCTGGCCCAGCTGGTTGAGCGTTTCCGCTTGCCAGTGCCCTGCTGCCCTGCTGCCGTCAGATTTGTGATATAACATTTGTGTAGTGCCCTAATGCTTGCATGAGTGCTGCGTGCGTGCGTGCGTGCGTGCGTGCGTGCGTGCGTGCGTGCGTGCGTGCGTGTGTCCGTGCACGCGACGTGCGTGCGTGCATGCGTGCGTGCATGGGATTCCATGGGGCATGTACTAATGTATGTAAATGTCAGTCAGTTCCAGTTGCCGCAATTTTCGCTGCACATTTCCTTCCATTGCAAGCGAACACAAAAATCGCCGAATATGTGACTTGTTGCTGTGCTTGATTCGGATTTTATACATGGTTTGTTCAAAGTGGAGTTGATCAGCTGCAATGCGGAAGTGGCTAGAAATCAGTGGGGGTATATGCCTTAATCAGGGTGTACGCGGCAGCGTACAACCCTAATATGTGACGACTTCTGCAATGCGGTTTTTTGAATTTTCAGTCGCTCATAACTCTTGATTGCCTGAACGGATTGTGGCGAATGATAGCTCAAAAGAACCGCCTTCTAGACCGGAATCGAATAAGCCGTCCCGCGTTTCGGTACTCGAGCGCATTAACACGAAACTTCCGAAAATGTTCCGAAAAAGTGGTGTTTTTTTTTTTTTCCTGTTCTGCACACACTTTTTGGGGCGCCGCTCTGGAACGCCTCAGTCGATTGGGACAAAACTTGGCGTGAGCACGCGGTATATGATGGCAACCGTGTGACCGCAAGAAAAATTTATCTAGGTGCTACGGATCTAGAGTTAAGGCCGATTTAGTAATTTTTTGGAACATAGTCGTTTTTTTTTGGCCAAAATGCGACAAGAGTAAAAGTCGAAAAAAAGCCGAGTAAACCCCCAAATGTTATTTGATTTCCGTAAACAGCTTTACAAAGAAAGTCTAAGACGCTTGCATGACATTTGAAATTCTCACCACATAATGAGATATAGGCAACCAAAATTTCGCAAATTTCGACCAAAAAAACTTTGTCAGCTATAGGCGCTTCAACCGTTTGTGGCAGAGCTGTGCTGCAATGACGAAAGTTAATCGTCCGAACCTGGAATAGGTTACTTTCGACAAATGGCAGCGCTCCGATGCCCATGTCTCGGTCGGCCCCCTTTGAAAGGCCTTTTTTTGGGTGTTTTGTCCCAAAAGTTTGTCAGCTATAGGCGCTTCAACCGTTTGTCACAGAGCTGTGCTGTAATGATGACAGTTCCTCGTCTAGACCTGGAATAGGTCACTTTTGACAAATGAGATCTCTCCGACTTCCATGTTTCGCAGCTAGACTCTCTTGGCACACCCCCATTTTGGGCGACATTCGAAACTTTGAGCGTGCATTACTTTTGCTTTCCTGGACGAATTCTGCCACGTGATAGCTCAAAAGAACCGCATTCAAAGGGTGATTCGATTGAGTCGCAACACGTTTCCATACTCTTGCGCATTACCGAGAAAATTGTGTGGATGTAACAAAAAATTGGGTCCTTCCAACCTTTTGGCCTGTCGCTCGCTCATACCTGTATCAATCGAAACAAAACTTCGCACGCATCTACCTATGACCCACATAAAAACCCTCTGAAGAATTCAGTCTAGGTGCAATACATCGTGAGGTTACAGTTTACGTTGCAATATTTTTGGCGCGTTTTGTAAAGTCATCAGACTACTGATCGCGAGGTCGCTGGTTCGACTCCCAGTGACGCCTGTGACGCTTTTGCAGGTGTCATCTTGGGAAACCCATCAACGGTTCTTTGCTGCAGTGTCTCCAGTCCATCCCACATTCTCTGTCTCTTTTCTAGGTTCTTCTACCAAAATTTTGGCAAATTTTTGATATTTATGGACGGATGCTCGTTACAGCCCTTGATGCACGAAAATGACACAGCTGCACACCCGCACGCACGCACGCACGCACGCACGCACGCACGCACGCACGCACGCACGCACGCACGCACGCACGCACGCACGCACGCACGCACGCACGCACGCACGCACGCACGCACGCACGCACGCACGCACGCACGCGCGCACGCACGCACGCACGCACGCACGCACGCACGCACGCACGCACGCACGCACGCACGCACGCGCGCACGCACGCACGCACGCACGCACGCACGCACGCACGCACGCACGCACGCACGCACAATGTGTACAGTGGTACACGTTTTTCATAAGCTTTATGGTGCAACACTGAGCATGCGTCCGTGCTGGTCTGCTGCTGTGGATTTGTATGTGTGTGCATGCGTGAGTTTTCGATTAATCTTTCTTTTACGAAAAAACACTGTATTAAGGAAAATTTTGCAGGTGGCTGCAAAAAAAGAGAATATGTGACGGACGCTCCTTTAGGTCCAGTTTGAAAAAACGTGGTATTAAAAGTAGCCACTTCATCAGATGATCAACTTCAGTTTGGACAAACCGTGTATAATCGAACCAAACGCAGCAACACGTCACATATTCGGCGTTTGTTGTGTGAGCCATCGCACGCACACAACCACAACACCACCACCATCAATCCAACCTCACAACTCGTTCATCTCTCTGACGATGTGCTGCCATTCATAGGCATTGCATGGATGGATAGGGCACACAGCCAAAGATACTGCATAGGTAGATAACTTCACTGCCCTGTCCGTTCCAAGATTTAAGACACGCTTTTTCTAAGAACCAGACATTGGGAGACAAAAGCGGACATTTTGCCCTGAATTGCTTCGATTTGGCTCAAACTTGGCTACCAGGACCATCTTTTGACGCTGATCACGAAAATCAACTCCGTTTTTCGATTTTCAAAATATGTGGCGAGAAATTTGGATTTTTTCGTTTTTTGGCAGTAATTTCAGTTTTTGCTTTCTACAAATTGTTTTGTGCAGCAGATCGAAAAACTAAATACATTTCTGAAATCCTCATCAAATTCTGCATCTAACAGGCCCTTCATTTCGCGCAAATTTTACAGTCGTGCGTTTTAGAATTTTTGATTGAAATTTTAGCGGTTGTTAATTTTTGCGGTTTTTTGCGATTTTCTCAATATCCGCGGGGTTGTGCATCTGGAGACAATAACCACTCGAAAGCCCATTCAATTCCGCGTCGAATCACGTTAAAATATTTAAAATCCACGCTCGCAGTAACATGAAGCGAGCGCTCAAAGACGGTGCACTCACAGGCTGGCAAAAACAAACTTTTGCTCATAACTCATCTCAGCAGCTGCAGAGCTAGGCACCATTGTCCTACATAATCTCCAGTTTTACAGGGGGTCACTGGACGTGCAGTTTCCGCTAGTTGCGCTGTTGAAAATGCAACAAATTTGAACTGAATCAATTTCAGTCAACAGTTCATTATGATCTAATCTACATTTCTTGCTCCTTTGGCCAATTCGCTGCTCTGCCTTCTTCTTCCACTTGCAGATGCCCTTGCAGCAGCATTGTCAGCAGCTTGAAGCACTTTCCCCACACTGTTCTCTAATGTCATGTACATGAGGTCATCCTAAAATGTGTAGCATAATTGGGATATAGTCTGTTTGCTTTTGTGATTCAATAGACACCTAATTTCGAGTTTCACTGTGTTTACCTAAGTCCAGATCAGCATCACCTTTGGTGGTTGGATTATCTTCCACAGTTCGAGAGGGACTCTTTGCTTTTGCAATGCACTGCGTCTTCTAGACCAAAAACTGGCGATTTGGCGCATGTAAGCAGCTCTGCTTGAAGAAATCGGTCTTTACCATTCAGTTGAACAGTTTCCATCAATTTTGCAGCCTTTTTTGGATCCATTTTTTTATTTGATTGTGCTCCATGATCAAACAAATCAATCAGCCAACTTTTTGACATTTTGGGAAAATGGCTGGTGTTGTCCACGAACATGAACTGCATGCCCACCCTTTCGGCAAGTTTGATAACCCTCTTACATCTGCTTGCCCTTCACCTTCAATAACTGTAAATGTTTCTTCGATGACGTTTGGGGCATTCTGTAGTCTCAGGCCTTCCAGTGTTGCTTTGTACATCATGATGGCATAATCTTGTTGTATTACCTTTTGAGGCACAACATACTTGTGTGCACCTCGAATTATGTGGTGCAATAAATTGCCTTCTTTTACAAACATTGCAACACAATTAGGCTCTGGACAGTCAAAATGCATTGTCTTGGTCACTAGGTTCAGAGGTTGATGGTGGTAACTGGGCCACATCAATTATTGGGTCAAGTTGGAAAGTTTTTCATGGGAGTTGTTCTGATTCTTGTGTATGTGACACTGTTCCCCATTGATACCTTGTTGTCACTCTACTCTGCTCTGCATGAGCTGTTTGTTGCATACCTGTAATTGGGGGGTTGGGCCTGCAGATTTCTTCGACTCCCCCAACCCTCCCCCCTGCAGAATTTTCTTAAGGGATTTTCACTCAGTCTAAAACGATAAAAGTGAGTAAATGTTGGTCTATTTCAGTGCTTTACAGTGTTATATAGACCATAAAACAGCTAAATAACACTGTTTAGAGCCTATTTATACCCATTTTTGACCAAAAAGTGCCAGTATAACTAAAAAAAATGGCTGGCTACCCCCCACTTTTTGCTCCACACCCCCCAATTCGGCCATTTACCCCCCCCCTCTTCCACACCCGGTTACAGGTATGGTTGGTTGGTTGGTTTTCAAATTTCCGTAGGGATGGATTTAGGCGTTGGCCTGTACCAATCAGACTGTACCTCCAAGCTGTAAGTTGATCATTTGCAAACTGGAAAACATTGTAATCTCTAATTCTTGGAATAGCTGGTGTGGGTCCGTTGCATTGTACTGGTCTGTTGATCTTTATGAGGTGGACACGTATGCCCACAGGTTTCGAAACATCCACACCATGGCAGTCTGATAAGGACTAATCAATTGCAGACACTATGTCATCAGCATTTTCAATGTTTGACCCACTGTCAACATAGATCCACATGTAGCGCTTTGCTACTGCTGAGTAAACATCACATATGGCTTTACCAGCTTGTGCTTCACTGTAAACTGTAGCACTGCTGGGAGGAACTGGAGGAAAAGGGACAACTTGCTGACAGGCAAAAGCACCTAGTTGAGTTATACTGGTACTTTTTGGTCAAAAATGGGTATACATAGGGTCAAATACAGGGTGTAAATCCCTTGGGAAAATTCTGGGGGGGGTGTTGAAAAAATAGGGGGTACCCCCCCCCCCAACCCCCCAGTTACAGGTATGCTCTGTAGCTGCTGAGATGAGTTACGAGCAAAAGTTTGTTTTTGCCAGCCTGTGGGTGCACCGTCTTTGAGCGCTTGCTTCATGTTACTGCGAGCGTGGATTTTAAATATTTTAACGTGATTCGACGCGAAATTGAATGGGCTTTCGAGTGGTTATTGTCTCCAGATGCACAACCCCGCGGATATTGAGAAAATCGCAAAAAACCGCAAAAATTAACAACCGCCAAAATTTCAATCAAAAATTCTAAAACGCACGACTGTAAAATTTGCATGAAATGAAGGGCCTGTTAGATGCAGAATTTGATGAGGATTTCAGAAATGTGTTTAGTTTTTTGATCCGCTGCACAAAACAATTTGTAGGAAGCGAAAACTGAAATTACTGCTAAAAAATGCAAAAATCCAAATTTCTCGCCATATATTTCGAAAATCGGAAAACCAAGTTGATTTTCGTGATCAGCGTCAAAAGATGGTCCTGGTAGCCAAGTATCGGCCAAATCGAAGCAATTCGGGGCAAAATGTCCGCCCCATGTTTGGTTTTTAGAAAAAGGGTGTCTTAATATGTGGCTTGCTCTTACAGTAAGTGATATGTAGCATCATTTCACAATCTTAAGTACCAGTACATGCCGTACATTCAACTTCGATTCTCGTTCATCTTTGTTCCGCTTCTGTTAGCCTGTAGCTATGGACGGGACTGCCATCTGTGGGCGGCAAGGACAAGGCCCACTCTCGTCTCTGAGTCCAAGGAATAAAAGGCCTCAGTGCAGCCTGGACTGCCTTTCCAGAGATCCAAGCGAGCGGGTGAAGCGAGCACAACAAACGCCGAATATGTGACGTGTTGCTGCGTTTGGTTCGATTATACACGGTTTGTCCAAACTGAAGTTGATCATCTGATGAAGTGGCTACTTTTAATACCACGTTTTTTCAAACTGGACCTAAAGGAGCGTCCGTCACATATTCTCTTTTTTTGCAGCCACCTGCAAAATTTTCCTTAATACCACTTCTTTTCAAACTGGACTTCAACAATAGAGTGTCACATATTCTCCTTTTTTGCAGGCCCCTGCAAAATTTTCCTGAATTGCACCTCTCCACAGTTCGTCGAGCTATGTACCTAGGAGGCTCCTAGGTAGCCTTGCCTCCTATTCAACAAAAAATCAACAGCCAGGTGTTCTAATCCGAGCTCAATGTTTTGCAAAGCGGTCGGTCAAACCTCTCTTTTGAGTAGTCGACTCAGCTGCCAGCAGGCTCGAAGCTTTAGTTGGAGTCGGCTCCGCCGCTGCGCCTTGTCTGCATACGAGCGCGTCATCGTCCTAAAAATGCGTAAAGTGGCAGTCACGTAAACAACTCGAAACACCTTTGAACTTGACAAAGCTCCCCACACGTCGACCCTTCGAGTTTATTAGACTCCTTTGATTACCACCCCGAATGAAACAATTCGCTCCAGGGGGCTAATTGTAGGGTTTGTAACGCAGTAGGTTCCGCTAACTGTATTTTGTTGCGTGTACTGTATCGATATTTACATATTGGTACAAGGCGACGCGTTCGTGTCTAGTCATCCGATTTACATACGCGTCGCGCAGTGCTCGGCGAGCGTCCGTCCCGCTGCGATCCCTAGTCAGTCTTGTAGTTTGTATTTTGGCCTTTTTGGAGTTTCCCCCCTCTCTTCTCCCCACTGTGATTCCCGTCCCCCTTCTCGCCTGTGCCCCGACGGTTGTAATCCAGAGAAGAGACGTGTGGTTCGGGAGAGAGGTGTCTGTCGCCACGTCCGGAGTGCTGGAGGAACCTACGCCTGCGCTCGAGGCAGTGAGCTGCAGGGCGCGATACGAGTACCTAGGCGGTCCTAGAGACCTGCGGTACTCGTCGCCCCTCCCTCCCAAGGCACAACCTTCGTTACAGGTTTACGGTGCATATCAGACGTTGGCAAAAGTTCACAGTGCCTAGCTAGACTAGACCCACTTTTCCTTCCTTGACTTCCGTCGTCGGCATCTTCTGCTAACCTTCAGAGTAGAGCAATTTCGACAAAAGGGCGGCGAAGAGCAGGCCACCGACGTCTCAGTCTGCGTTTCCAGCACTGCCTATGGCACGACTCTACGTACGGCCTTGCAGATGGAACGCACGAATTGGCGACACGCTGGCAGGGTTGGCCTGTACGCCGTCCTCGTCGGTGTACGCCATGTGGGCAACCGAGAACGAGGGAAGACGGCGCCGACAGCGCGACGAACGAACGCGCCCCATTCGCGGTGAAACGACGCCGTCCCTCCCAACGAACTTCTTTAAACGCGCGCGCGCGTCGTTAACCCTATCTATCTCTTCGCTCGTGTCTTCCCACTAGCCTCTTTGCTCCGCCGTTCTTGCTTTGCAGAAGCAGTTGGCGGCACGAACCTCTGCCATACCTGTAACTGGGGGGGGGGGACTTTGGGGCGCCCTGTTTTCCAACAAACACACAACTCCTCCGACCCCCCCCCAAATTTTCCTAAAGCATTTTTACCATGTCTAAAACGATAAAAGTGAGTAAATGATGGTGTTTTTCAGTGTCATGTGACCAAAAAACAGCTAAATAACACTGTTTAGAGCTTATTTATACACATTTTTGACCAAAAAGTACCAGTATAAGTCAAAAAATGGCCAGCTACCCCGGCCATCCACCCCTCTTTTTGCTCCCCCCCCAGAATTCGGCCATTTAGCCCCCTCCCCCCCCCACTCTGCCAGATCCGGTTACAGCTATGACCTCTGCTGCCTGAAAACTACATTGATCATATCCTTCTCACGACGACACTGCAATCGGATCTCAAATAAAATGGCACTTTAGCGGTAGCAAAAACTACTAAAAAACTAAAACTAAACTAAACTAAACTAAAAAAGAGAATTGAACAATCATCGCCTTCTCCTTCGACTCCAGGGCCGCGTCCTGGCGGCCTCCCTTGGGAAGATACCGTAAACAATATAATTAGCCCCCACCCATAATTATACACCTTCCTAAGACCACTTTGATTTTATTAGCCCGCCCCCCTATAATTACGCCCCCTTCCTAAATGGACCATCGTCTGAAAGGCAAAATTTTCTAAGTATGGGCGTATGTATGGTCGCGTATGTGTATGTAGGTATGTACATGCATGTGCATGTGAGAGTATGTGAGAGTGTGTTAGAGTGTACCAATGTATGTGTGCAGCGTCGTTTCCGCTTAAAAATCGCCTCCACGCGCCTTTTCGCCCACAAAGCTTCCCACACATCGACACTTCCAGTTTATAAGCCCCCTATAATTAGCCCCCCCCCCTATAATTATGCACCCTCCTAGAGCTCCCCCTGAGATCCGCTAGTGGCTGTCGACAGTGTTTCGCCTTCACGACAACTGCAAGCTGGGTACGCTCATCACTCCCTTCCTGCAGCAGAACTTCGGCCCAATGTATGTTTGCAGACTGGATCGTATAGAACAGAAATAGAATAGCGAAGAATTAATGCTGGCTGTTGACCGTAGGTGAATATATGCCGAAAAACTGTTGATCAACATTCAACACGCAAGAAACACTTGCACCGCAGAGAAGTTGGAATTTTGAGCGGACAATTTAAAAGCTCGCGCGGTGAATAGAACGTAGAAAGAATCGTCCAACCAATCATCCCCGTTCAGTCATACTCTTGTATTAAGCAATACACACTGTGTTCAGTGCAGCTGGGAGTGCCGTAGTCATCCAGGTCTGACACCAGTGCCCTCCCCCCCCATACATGTAACCGGGTTTTTGAAGCGGGGGGGAAGGTCTGAGAGACTTCTGGGGGGGCGTGTGAGGGGGTACTCAGATTTGAAGAGGGAGGGGGTCCCAGAAGGGAAAAAAATGTTCCAAAATAGTGTCTAAATAGGCACTTTTCAGTCAAAAATAGGTCAAAAATGCCTTAAAATAGGCTATAAATAGCGTTATTTAGCTGTTTTAAGGCCAAAATACACTGAGAAAAGCAAAAAGTACCGTGTCCAGAACTTACCCACCCTGGTGACGGGGTGGCGTAATCGGCATAATGACGCGTAATCTGCGTAATCTCGGCGCGCAGTTACATTAAACGGAGGCAGGCGAGCATATGCGTATTATATGAACAGGCGTGTGTATGTACTAGGTTCAGCGAAGGCGCTCGAGGCCGCTTCACTTCCACAGTCTGGGCTTTGCGCGTGTTGTCTCTCGCCTGCGCAGAAGTCATTGGGCCCTTTTGCACGTTGCGCGTAGCGGCGCGATGCAGTTGCTGCACTGGCTGGCCTTCAAGGCGGTGCCTGGAGGACGCGGCTGACAGTTGGCGGAGGTGACCCTCGTGCGGGTTTGGAGCGAGCACAGGAGCCGACTCTGCGTTCCCTCTTGACCAGCAAAAGCGTCCCTCGTCCGCAGGTAACAATCGATTCATCCATTCTTGCATGTGATGACGGCGGGCGCGGCCGAGAGATTCCACAGCGCCTGTCGACGATTGTTGTCCTGTCGGACTTATCGAAAGGGAATGGGACAGCGCGAGCAATGTGTCAGTGTGGACACTGCCCTCTTCCGCATGTCCGTAGAATTCCTTCGATTGTGGCAAATATTTCGTCCGTTCTCCGTCCATCCGTTTATTGCGTTCGTACGACACGCTTAAAACAGCAGTGCCTCCGTTTATTGTAACTGCGCGCCGAGATTACGCAGATTACGCCGATTACGCAACCCCGTCACCAGGGTGGGTAAGTTCTGGGAACCAAAAGTACACTACTTTGTACAATTGTTGGCAAGTTGGAAAACTTCAGGAAAATTCTGGGGGGGTCTGGGGGGGCTGGGTAGGGGTAAAATTCTGGCTGGGGGGCGGGCAACCCCCCCCCCCAGTTACATGTATGCCCCCCCCCCCCACCTCATCCAATGTCGACGAACCTCATTTTTGTTTACAGCGCAGGTTGCCTTCACAACTATTCAGAATAGCTACCGTACACCCCTCTGGAACAATCCATGGATACCATAAGTCTGCACAAAATTGCACCAATAAAAAATTCAACTTGCTGCACACCCACCGGAGTATCACAAAACTGAAACGATCACAATTGGAGGGGTGAAGACAGCACTGCTTGACGAATTCTGACAACACTGAGAACTGGACTTGTAGAGTGATCTGCACCAGTGGTCGCACTCTACTGATTATCCGTCCGTCTTGTTCCTAGAGCGTCTTCTCAGGGTATCCGTGACCCTCGTCATCTGCCAGGTCGAAAGCGCCGCAGCCGAGAGGGAAGGAAGGAAGGAGGGGGCGTGGCCATGTCCCTGTTCTGGCCCACCTTCAGGGCCACCGCCATTGACAGTGCATGAAGGACCACTCTGAGCGGGTCGGCTTGAAACGTATCACCGCGTAGCCGAACCGAGGCACCATCACCTAGGAGGACAGGAGAGCGAGCGGTGCTCGTGTCCATACTCCATGGCCGATTGAACGCCCATGATCCAACAACAAACAAAAATTAGTGTGCGCAACAAGCACGAAGCGAACCATGTCCCTCTCTGGAGGGTCCACAAGGTTCATGCCGGGCAGCCGGCCGCGAGACCAGCGGGGCTCAGCCCATCTGACCGTCTCGCACCTGGCGCCTTCGCATCGCAGGTGGGGGCTAGTCGCTGTCGCGTAATTGGTCGTCTCGTTGTACACGCCATAGCCTGTGCGAACGCTATGGGTTTTGTGCGTGTGTGTGGAACAGCGACAAAAATCGATATATCGATTTTTTCCTTTTGTTCACCTACCGACTTTCATGAGCCGAAAGTGACGGCCGTGCACGTGGAATGGGTGCCCGGAAAAGGAGCGCCGGCCGCCTGCGGCCAGCACCAACTGGACCACCGCGCCTGCAGAGCTGTGTCCACTGCGTGGGAGCTTTCAGAGGGTGGGGGGGGGGGGGGCTGTGGCGCAGTCCGCAAGGCGTTGGATTCCTGACCACGAGGTCGGGGGTTCGATTTCTTGCTGGGTGAAAACCACGGCAACCCCCTTGGGCAAGGGGTTTTAACCACAGCTTCGGTTTTTGGCCGTCCAGGACGGAACTGGTCCGACGCCAGCGGAGACGAAGATTCGCCTCGTAGACGAAATTCTCGCCACTGACGATCGGTATCGGCAGTGGACGGCCGCCCGCCGTGCCTCAAAGCGTCAGGTTGACTGCCGACTACATGATTCATCATCGCGATTGCCTCGCCAATGGAAAATTCGTGCCCATTTCGCAACGCACCAGACGGCAGGGCGAGGAGGATGGCCAGCTGCCAGGCGAGCTGCTTCATCGGATGTTCAGCTGAACTGGACGAAGGAGAAAACTGGTGCTTTTTGAGCCCCTTTATCTCGGCATTTAAGGCCGTTTCTTCAACCAGCAGTGGGAAGGGGTGCGTCGTCGTTTGTTTGCCGACCACTCCCTTGAGATTAGCAGCGTCGTCGAGCGGCGGCCAGCTGTAAAACGACTGGTGAAGACTCTGTGCTGTACCGTCTGGGAGCAACAACGTCTCGCCCAAGTCGGTCCGTCTGTATGCGACAAGCAAACAACGACCTTGGATGAACCTTGGACGATAGCGGCTGGCTTGGACAGAAACGTGAGAATTCAAAAGGAACTGCAAATTCCTGACCGACGCGTTGGCGTAGAGATCTAGCTTGGCGCTGCGTGGCAAAGCGACAGCAAAGCCGTGCGACGAAGTGATAAGAGGGGCCGTAACGTGGTTCGCCCTTAATCGCCCTTCGCCTGATGGTTGATGGCTGGAGATGGTTGCGCTGGTGACGTACGCAGAAAGTGTCGGTTGTGCAGAAGTGTCGGCCGACATGTAGACCTTGTACTCGTGGACTCGTACTTTCTGCTCAACGCAACGCAACGCAAAGCGAATTCCTATGTGCTCAAGTGAACAGTTGGACGGCAGTCACTTGGTACTTACCTGTCCATTGCAACTCAGAACGCCTATTTAGAGTGCTCAGAAGTGCTTCAGAATCAATATGTATCCTGAAAATATAATACCGTAAATCCTCCAATAGTGCCCCCGGAGCACTATTTTTTCAACCTCTCCTTACCCGGGGGGCACTATTGGAGGGGGGGGGCTTCTATTATTTCAACCTAAAAATTTTGAATGGTAAAGCTAGTTTCGCTGTCAAAATTGCCGATTTTTTCGGTGATTTTGATCACTTTTGCCACATTTAATGATTGATTTACCGCTAATAGTTGCTGAAACGCACTACCGTAAATCCTCCAATACACCCCCCTCCAATAGTGCCCCCGGGTACGGCAAGGTTGAAATAATAGAGCCCCCCCCCTCCAATAGTGCCCCCGTGGGTAAGGGGTATGTTGTGCCATGTGCCTTTTATGGGCAAAAATATAGCGGTAGGTACATTTACATCGTGTATACACACTACTACTAACCAATAATAGTACGTTTCAGCAACTATTAACGGTAAATCAACCATTAAATGTGGCAAAAGTGATCAAAATCACCGAAAAATCGGCAATTTTGACAGCGAAACTACCATTACCAATTTACCATTCAAAATTTTTAGGTTGAAATAATAGAAGCCCCCCCCCCAATAGTGCCCCCAGGTAAGGAGAGGTTGCAAAAATAGTGCCCCGGGGGCACTATTGGAGGATTTACGGTATTATTGGTTAGCAGTAGTGTGTATACACGACATAAATGTACCTACCACTATATTTTTGCCCATAAAGGAACATGGTACAACATACCCCTTACACCTGGGGGCACTATTGGAGGGGGGCCTCTATACTTTCAACCTTGCCATACCCGGGGGCACTATTGGAGGGGGGGGGGGGTGTATTGGAGGATTTATGGTAATGCTGAGAGCTGAGAGTGTTGAGCGAGTTGAGAAGAAGGTCGTTGTGTTGTAGCTAATCGTGTTTAAGTAAGAACACGTCAGACGTAAGTTCCGGACCAGTAAACAGACTGGACAGACGCCTCCCATGGGCCAAATTTATTTAAACGGTTTTAAATGTGTGAATGCGCACGTAGGCGCGCATGAACTGGTACGCATATGTATGTGCGTTTAGACTGATCCGTTTTTTAATGCTGTTTATTTGTAAAATACCACCTCCAATCAAAACCCGCACAATCAATGGCTCTACCGGATGCCCAATCAAGCAATTTGGCAAAATGACTACAGTAGTCTAGGGTGTCCAACTATGGGGCAACGGTTAAGGATAGCCATGCAAGGTCTGCGCGCTTAAAGAATAGCTCCGCAGCGAGCGCAACAGTGGGGCAGCACCCTGCGGAGCTGTCCTTAAGCGTGCACAGACACTGCGGAGCTATCCTTAAGCGTGCAGGTACCCTGCGGAGGTATCCTTAAGCGTTGCTCCACAGCTCGACCGCCCACACAACTGACTGACTACGTCTCTAGTCTAAGTAGTAAATCCTCTCTAAAGCTATCTAAAATCCCTCCTCAGATGTTCACGTCGGTCCAGCGGATCGCCGGCTCCGAATCCTGGGCAGTGGCCGCGCATTCCAGCAGCAGACGATCAGAGGTCAGGGGGCTGTAGTCAGCCGACAGGGGTCGGCCCGTATAGGCGCGCACTGCCGCCCTCAGGGCCGAGTGCACAGACACCCCCAAGTCCAGGGACGGTTCGCCAATGCCCTGGAAGCAAACGGGACGGGGTCAATAATGCTAGGAGCACATCTATGGTAACCACTAGGGTAGATAAATGGGCCTTAGGGCGGGGGGGGGGGGGTCCACGGACCACCCAGATACTTGTGGTCGCACTAAAATCGCGTAGGTACTTCTGGTTGTGGGCGTCCCGTCCAATAGTAGAACAGCGGGAGTTTCGTGCTTTACATGCTTCGGAAAAATTCCGAGGGGTTCGACTTCCGACTGGGACTAGGGGACAGCAGGTTCTGGGCGTCCCTTGAGCTGCTGGCCAGCGGGACCAACCCGGCGGCAGTGACAATTCCTGCCCGTTAGGGGAGGCAGCCCCCACAACCACCCCTCCAGGATCGGGCTGACTGGGTCCCATCTCTCACTAACAGCGGTCAATTATGTGTGACCAGAGAGGCCCACAAACAAAGAAACAAAAAGCAACGGGTGGTCCCAGAAATACTGGTACACGTCTTGGAGGGGGGGGGGAGGGTCACCTTGGACGAGTAGACGACGTTGACCGCATTGGGCGCGTCCTTGAGCAGGGCGACGCGGAACCGCTGTGGCACGCATAGGGTCGTGGGCGCCTGGCACTTCGCCAGACCGTCCGTTAGCAGCCTGCCCGTGGCCGGGTCGTAGGCCAGCTCCTCGCTCGTGTACAGGCCCACGCCCTGCGTCGGCAATCGCGAGCGCTTCGGCAGTCGTCAATTCCCCCCCCCCCCCTGGGACCCCCACCTGCATGAAGGCGCCCTCTATCTGGCCCACGTCGACGGCCGGGTTGAGACTGTCGCCCACGTCCATGACGATGCCGGTCTCCAGGATCTGGAAAAGTGATCAAATCGGATCGATTGGGAAGAGGGGAAAAACGAATCGCGCTGGCAGGCGGCCAGCGTATGGCGTAGTGGTGGAGAATCGGCCTCTTGCGCCAGCACGGTTCTGGGTTCGAGTCTTGATGGATCCGCTAGATCGAGCACTGCCCTCTCCACGGATTTTCTGGTGCCGTCGCTGCCCTAGATTACAGACGACGTTCTTCGGAATGTCTTTGCCTAATTCTGCGGCGCGGCTCTAGACGGGAAGGCGTCATGGAGATGGGTATGCTTATACTGGCCATTGAGCGCCTCCTAGCTTCGTTCCAAATCCAACAAGAACAACTCTGCGCTGTGTTGGCGGTATGAAAATGAAGATTTCTTCAAGTTTTTGGTTAAGGGAGTTTTGGTTAAGGTTAAGGGGCGCCCGCCTGATGGCTGCCGGTCAGACAGTCCAGCTCGACGACGCTGCATGCTGAGCCACAGATGTAGAACTGCGGAGCGTAGTTGGGCACCTCCGGAATACGCGGCCTTAAAAGGGGCCCAGTTGTCGAGTTGGTTCACTTTTCCAGCAGCAGCAGACGCCAACGCACACTGCGCAGGTCGCGGACTCCGAGAGCTGCACGCCCTTGTTGTAGGCCGCGGTCACCCAGTCGACGAAGGCTCCGGTGGGATTATCCTCTTTGAAGGGCTTTAGGCGCTCCTGGAGTCGCTCGCACGCCTCCTAGACCCGGGGGGGGGATATAGAGCCTGGCGGACATACCGTAAACGCTGTAATTATACACCCTCCCAAGACCACTTTGAGTTTATCAGGCCCCCTCCTATAATTATACACCCTCCCTAAATGGACCATCGCCTAAAAGGCAATTTTTCGATGTCTGGGTGTATGTATGGTCGCTCTGTACATGTATGCGTATGTGAGACTGTGTGAGAGTGTGTTAGAGTGCACCGTCGTATGTGCGCTGCGTATTTTCCCAATCGCCTCCACGTGCTTTGCGCCAACAAAGCCCCCCCCCCCCCACACAGCCAGCCAGAGTATTGGCCCCCGCGAGGATTATACACCCTCTCCTATGGCTCGAATGAAACAATTAGCCCCCCCCCCCGGGGGGGGGGGGTACGGTCGGTACGCAAAAAACCTTTGTCGCAAGTCCGTGCGTGTCCGAGCCCTGGGAGCCGGCGGTGGGCGCCGCGTTGGCCGTCTTCTCGGTAGAGTGGTCGAGGATCGTGATCAGCCGCTCGGACACGCCCAACGCGCGACTGGCGATCTGAAAAGTCGCCTGGGCATTTGCCCGCTGGACAAAAGCAAGTGTACGCACGCACCTGAATGCACTTGGTGTTGAGGCCCTGGCCCATCTCGGTGCCGCCGATGCTCAGGCCGACCGTTCCGTCCGTGTAGAGGCTGACGAGCGCGATGCCCTGTCCCCAGAATCGAGTATCCTCTTTGCGCGAGCGCGACAGTGCGGAGCGCGCGTCGCAACGCGCACCTGGCCAATGGGCAGGGGCCAGGGCTGACCGAAGCGGACGCCGGCCATCGCCATGCCTCGCTTGCGGTAGCGGTGCCGTCTAAACCGCTTCTCACACGAGCCAGTGCGTCGCCCGCCGCGCGACGAAGAAAACACTGTTCGAACGCTCGAAGTGGGGCTGTGGCGTAGCCCGCAAGGCGTTGGATTCCTGACCGCGAGGTCGGGGGTTCGATTCCTTGCTGGGTGAAAACCACGGCAACCCCCTTGGGCAAGGGGTTTAAACCACAGCTCCGGTTTCTGGCTGTACCGTGGTTTCGGCCAAAAATGAGTGCCAGGTGGGGGCCCACCTTGCCTCGCGGCAGAACAACGCCCACTGTTATGCACACGGCGCCGCCCTGTGATCCCGTTTACGGCCATTGTGCTGTGTCGGTGGTTGTCGTCAAAATAAAGTTTGAAAGTTAAAAAAAAAACGCGCACGCGTTGAACTCCTGGATGTGGCGCGCCTGACTCTCGTAGTCGACGAGCAGCTTGCACTCGGCCCAGCAGCGAGCCAGCTGCTCGTTGATCAGAGGACCGCCGCCCAGCGTCATGTAGCCCGTCTCGGACAGATTCGCCTCGCGTACCTGGACGACTCGATTCAATCTCTCTTTCTCTCTCATCTGTCGGAGTTGACAATGTCGATACTAGGCCGTCGCAAGGGGGCGGGAACGTGTCCAGAACTTATCACTAGATTACTTGTCTCAGCAGATTACGTCACCCCCATCACTAGCGTGGGTAAGTTCTGGGAACCGGTCGAGGGTCCAGTCCATGGGGCTGTAGCCTCCCTCCCCCCCATGAAATTGTCGAAGGTTACAAAAGTCACTCTTTTAAAAATTTAGATGTACCTTTAAACAAAATTTTCGAACCATTTTCGCGCTGTCTCAGCGTTTCCAGCCTGTTAGTATGGGAAAAAATCTCGCCAGAGGGGAGGGGCTTGCACTACCGGCAATTTATGACAATTTTTTGAATAGGTCAGCGCCGGGTTAGCGAACAATTCTCGCGACACCCCTGTGTCGTCGACGTCGGCACCTCGTCAGGCGGCCTGCCGAGCTGGGCTGCGACGCGTTCGATTATCGCCTCGGCGAAGAGCGTCGCCTGCGGGTGTCCGTAGCTGCGGAAGGCCGTGTTCGAGGGCAAATTCGTCCGACAGCAGCGGCCGAGACTGCGGACCGACTCGAACGCGTACACGCCCTCCATCGACGCCGTCGTCATCATGCAGACCTGTCGGAGGAAAAAAAAGGAAAAACAACAAAATTTGTCGTCTACAACTACACACGCACAAACGTGTCGGCGTCGCCATTGCCCGAATTCGAAAAGACGCGCGCGTCCAGGGCGCGAAGCTTGCCCTCATTGGTGAAACCGACCTAAAAGTTCCGGAACCTTCCAAATTCCACAAGCAAATTGCGTCAGGCGGAGCCAAATACACGCACGTCGTACTGCAGGTAGGTCGGGTGTCGCTTTCCCGTCGCCGTAATGTCCTCTTTGCGACTCAGGTGCACGCTGACCGGCTGTCGGAACCTGCCAAGACAGCCCAATAAAGCCTCTTAAAGAGCCTACGTAACCTAATTGGCCTACGCTGAATTCTCCAATAGTGCCACGGGGTAGAAATTTTACGCTACGCACCTTATCTAGGCGAAAATAGAAGAGTAAGTGGTTTTACATGCTGTATTATACGCAGCTACACCTATTAATATGACTAGATGAGACGTTTCAGCGAATAGATGAACAAACACACTGCAAAATCCGGGCCATCAAGCAAAAAATGTTGCACCCCGGTTCTCCAATAAAGTCCCCCCCCCGGGTAGTCGAAGCTTGCTTGAACCAGAGGTACAATTGGAGGATTTACAGTAGATGTACTTACTTGGCAGCGGCTAGCAGCGCCGGCGCAATCGCCATCGCCGCCTGAAGGATCTTGCCTCCGAAGGCGCCTCCTGGAAGCGGGCGACGCCAGTTCGGGATTTCTCTCGAAGCGTATGGCGTCGGCCTCTTGCGTGCACGGTTCTGGGCCCGATTCTTGATGGATCCACCAAAACGAGTATAGAGGTATATAGGCAACGGACTACTGGATGGAGAATTGGACTATGTTCCGCACGGTCCTGGGGGGGGGGACCCACTAGTGAGGACTTCCCTTTCAGTGGATTTTTCTCTGGTCACCCTTGCTGTATTCGGTGCAGGGCGGCTCTGGGGCTTTGGCCCGAAATCCGTGCCAGGTGGGCGGCCCACCTTCCCTCGCAGGAGAACAACGTCGGTGTGATACTGACCCGCCCCGCCCCCCCAGCTTCGTGATTGTTTACGGCCTTGCGCTGAGTGGTGGTGTCAAAGTCAGAGTCCGTGCTGTCGCTGCCCTATACAGATAGGTTTCTTCCGAATGTCTGGCTAATAATGCAGCTCTAGATGGAAAGGTGTCATGGAGATGGGTGTGCTATATGGACCAACGACGGCCTCCTGGCGTTGCCCCTAGTCCAACGACCAACAACTCGGCAAACGCGCAAAAGACGTGCCGATGCGCTTTGTCTTGACCACGATCTTGTTGCAAGGCAAAGCCAGTAGGTGCGACGCCATCGATTGCATCAGCCAAGGTGACTGGGTCGCGGAGTAGATGGTGTACTCGTCCTCTTCGCCTGTGTTACCCGGTATGCGCGTGTTTTTTGGTTGCACTCTTCAGCTATTGTCGTTGCTCGCTATCAGTACCCCCACCTCCCATAGTGTAGGTAACCGGAAACCGGGTTTCTGAAGGGGGGGGGGGGGGGGTCGGAAACCATTCTAGGCATGGGACGGGGGTAAAAAGACCTTTGGAGGGGTGTGTGTGTGTGCCAGAAATCGGATCTTAATCGATACTTTTTGGTCAAAAAATGGGTCAACGTAACGTAACGTTACTTCGCCGGTTCAGGGTAAAAACAACTTGTAGATCGGCTGAAAAGGTTTAGAAAAATTCTGCCGGGGGGGGGGCTGGGAAAGGGATACAGTTGAAGGCTCCCCCACCCCCCTCCCAGTTACATGTGCTTTCTCTGCACCCGGGAAGCCTACCGGGCAGAACGAGAGCCGATTGCGTCTCCATGTAGGCGTGCTCGGCGCCGTTGATCCACGCCTGCGTGAGCAGCTCACGAGCATTGGGGGGGGGGGGTCGCAGCGGCACGCACGCACGCACGCACGCACGCACGCACGCACGCACGCACGCACGCACGCACGCACTTCGCCCTTGATGACGCGGTCGCTCGACTGGAGGAGGTCGTCTAGCTCGTCCGCCTTCTTCTTCAACTCAAAGCGAGCCTCCTCGTGCCACGAGTCTTGCGCGACCGCCTCCTGTAATGTAAATATACACATGCACCCCCGCCAAAGTGGACACGTCTAGAGTCGCAGTCGGGATTTGGATGTGCTGTGGGTCGTGCACTACCTATTCCAATGGCTGAAGGTTCCCCAACCGGAATCTCGCATGCCACCCTAAGCTAGGTGTCGTTTGTTGGGGGGTTTTGTGTGTTTTTTTTGTGGGGTTTTTTTTTTGGTCTGTTTTTTCCTGGTTTGTGGGGGGGTTCTGTTTTTTTTGTGTGGGTTTTTTTCTTGTTCGTTGTTTTTTTCTTTTCTTTCTTTTGTTTTTTTTTTTGTTTTTTTGTTTTCGTTTTTTTTTTCTCCCTGCTCTTCAACATCACCCCGGAGTACACTACTGTTTTAAACCTCGCCTACCCGAGGACACTGTTTAAAAGAGTGGACACTATTGGAGAATTCACGGTATGCCAACGGACGAGGTGCCCAGCGCAGCGCGTGGGTACACCGAGACGCATCGGTCGTGACATATGCACGTTTATATAGGCCATGGTTTTTCTACCCCCCCCCTCTGGACAGATGCAAACTGCCCCGCCGAGTGCAATGTCACTGCCACCCCCCCCCCCCCCGAACAAAACAATTTGCCCCTTAATTGCAACCATACATGTAACTGGGGGGGGGGGGGCTGGGGGGGGGGGGTTGCCCGCCCCCCAGCCAGAATTTTACCCCTACCCAGCCCCCCCCCCCAGACCCCCCCCCCAGAATTTTCCTGAAGTTTTCCAACTTGCCAACAATTGTACAAAGTAGTGTACTTTTTGCCTTTCTCAGTGTATTTTGGCCTTAAAACAGCTAAATAACGCTATTTATAGCCTATTTTAAGGCATTTTTGACCTATTTTTGACTGAAAAGTGCCTATTTTGACACTATTTTGGAACATTTTTCCCTTCTGGGACCCCCTCCCTCTTCAAATCTGAGTACCCCCCCCACGCCCCCCCCCCCCCCAGAAGTCTCTCAGACCCCCCCCCCACTTCAAAAACCCGGTTACATGTATGATTGCAACTACACCCCTGCACAAATGAAACTACCCCTCCAAATGAACGAAACTGCCCCTCCAAATAATTCCAAGTTGCAATTAGGGGGCGAATAGTTTTATTCAGGGGGGTAGTGACATTGCATTCGGCGGGGTAGGTAGTTTGCAGTTGTCCAAAAGGTAGCAAATGTTGTAGACTACTCGCCCTGATGGTGAGGACCGCGGGCAGTTCCTCGTAGCCGACGCTGACGAGGGCGGCGCAGCGTCGGGCGCAGAGGACGTCGCGCGCCACGACCAGGCCGATCGTCTGGCCCACGTAGGTCACCTGCAAACGCGTTCTTCGACGACATGCACGCAAACCGGTTTTCCATCACGGGGGGGGGGAAGAGAGAAGGGTTCTAGGCCATCCTGGGGGCGTGGGGATAAGAAATGACAGCGGGAGCGGGGCACAGGAGCAGACCCGAACCGGGTCTGGCAGAGTGGGGGGGGGGGGGTTGCCGACAATTTTTTGACTTTTTCTGGCACTTGTTGGTCAAAAATAGGCTCTAAATAGTGTTATTCAGCTGTTTTATGATCACATCATGACACTGAAAAGCACTGAAAACACCAACACTTATTCACTTCTATCGTTTTAGACATCCCTTGAGAAAATTCTGAGGGGTTCAGGGGGGGGGAGGGGAGGTGGAAAAATAGTGGGCTCCAATCCCCCTCCCCCAGTTACAGGTTTCCACAGGAGAATGTGTTCGGCACCTAAAACAGGGCCCAAATGTGCTCAAATATATAAACATGTAAATACGCTATATGCTCAATATAGGACCTATATTGGGCTATGTAGATGTTTTCTGGTCAACAAACACAAACAAGAACACAAAGCGCTCATTTTTATCGCAAAAGAGGAGTTATAACTCTAGAAAAATAATGGACTAGGACTAGGACAAGGCAACGCGTATGCTCTACGACAACGTGAAATATGCGAGAGAAAAACGAGAAATCCCACCTCTCCTTCTGCCAACATGAATTCCGTGCACCCATCAAACAGGACCTTTTCTGGGGGGCGTCGACCAATTATCTCTTTTGGGTAAGCAAATTTTAGATTTCGAATAAAAAAAGCGCCAGGTTCGAGAGTGCCATTGGCCGACGCCCACGCAATGCGGCATTCTCTCCATTGGCCGGAATGTCCGCGGCCGAGACGAAGCCGACGTAACCATCGATGCTCTCCACTTGGGAGAGATCGATCTAACCATTGAAAAAATTCAATTTTTTAAATAAAAATACTGATGCTACTGCACCACGCCTACCTCGAGAATTTTCGCGTGTGCTTTCGTGCTCTGCACCAAGGCGCCGTATAGCATGTCTAAAATAACTCTCTTCGGCACAGCATTACCGAAATCGTCAACGGTAACAGATACAGCGTACAATGCTGTATGTACACTGTACATATGCACTTTGCAGAGGCAAATCGAGAGCAAATTTCTCGACAATCGACTCTTCGAGACTCAATCGAGCAAATTTTTACGTCGTTCACTATCTGTGCACGGTGGTGACAATCGACTCTGACAAAACAACGCACGCACAGTCCAGTCCACGTGGCCCAGTCCACGTCCCCCCCCCCCCACACACACACACACACATACACAGCCAGAAAAAAGGTTTTTGGTTTTTTGGTTTTTAATGTGCGATGATGACAAATCACCGAATATTCCCTTCTCCTCCAGCAGTTGGCCGGGCACAGTAAATGCTCACCCCCCCCCCCCCCCCTAAAAAATCCAACTCACCGTGCGCCACCATATCGCCCACGTACTGGGCCACTCCCGTTGTGTGTCTCTCGCCATATTGGTGCGCTATGGGCCGTCCGCAGGCGTCCACCGCCTCCTGACTGTCCGGCACCTTCTGCTCGAGAGAATTTCACAATGGTTCTCCCGCAAAATTTCAAACAAAAAAGATAGATTCGCAACCGTGAAAATCTGCAGCGGCTCTATGGGGCGGCTGCGGGTGAGCGTCTCATAATCCCTGTCGACGCGCGTCTTCGCGAGTGTCGCCCCCAAAGAGTGATAGAACTTGGTGAAGAGGGCCACGCAGACGGCGGTCCGGTAGCGGGTACGGCCCCCAGGCGCCGACTCAGGCAACAGGAGCTCTGTCGCCAGCGACGCGCGCACTGCCTCCAGCAGCGAGGAGTTCCACTCTCTACGGAGAAAAACGCACCGCAATAGCATACTATGTGGAATAGGAGGCGTGCGAGTGTGGTGTAGTGGTTAGCATCCAGGACCGGAATCCCTGAGACCTGGGTTTGAATCCCAGCACTGCAAAGCGCCTTTTTTCCACAACTCTTCAATACTAGGTACCTCCTCTCAAGGGCGGCCAAGTTGCACGCATGAGCGCGGGTCTCACAGAAGTGCACAGCAGACAGACAGACAGACCCTAGAACAAACCACTTACTTGCCCACGGCCAGTTTCGCGCTGGCCTCGGCGAGAATGGGTCGATTGCTCATGCCCCCGTAGGCGAGTCTCAGCGTCTGGACGCGTCCACCGTCGTCGAACTCGACGAAGAAGGCGGCTGCGACGATGGCGGTCGCGTTGCCGGGTCGCAGGCACTGCTTGTACGTCTCCATGTGCTGGCGCTACAAACCCCATCAGCGGAGAAGTTCGAAAAATTTCGAAAAATTTCGCAAAATTTCGAAAGAATTACGAAATCGGAACCTCGTTGGTCGTGGGAACGAGGACGGCCCGCACGAATTCGCCCTCCTTCAGGTCGATGCGCTTCTTGGGCCGACCGGCCATGAAGAGAGCGTCGTTGACGACAACCGTCCTCTCCTGGCCCTCGACGTCGGCGAGTCGGAGTCGACAGCCGGCAGCCAAGAAGGCAGTCGCCAGGTCCGAGGTCGAGGCGGCCCACGCCACGTTCCCCGCCCACGTCTGCAGCGCAAAGACATGTGCTTGAGCGTCAAAGCAAGACTTGTTGTTGTCGTTGTTGCCTTATAGGGCAACGCATGCGTGTGTCACGCGCTTTCATCGCTTGGGGACGGGGTGTCCCTAATTTAATGATAATGATTTAATGATTAATGATCGTTAACTGTACGGTATTGCACATTTTCAAATTTAATATATTTGAAAATCGAATCAATTTTTCTTATTTTTAGCATGCTGGCTCGGGCTCGTTTGGTTGCTGTGTTCGTGGCAATGAGGAAGGTAACGACGTCAGCGACTGCGTCAAAGTTAGAAATGGCGCTGTGTCCCTAATTTAATGACTGCTTTAAGGATCGGTAAAGATCGCGTGATTTTGATTGTTGTAGTATGTGTCTAGAGTGAGTGTGTCTAGAGAGAGAGTGAGTAGAGAGTCTAGAGTCATGTCTAGAGTGTTGCTATTGTATTCCACGAAAAATAAGTCTTTTTTGAAACGATCAAACATCATGTTGTACATTAGCGAACATCAAACTACATCCAAAGCAGACCTGGTTACAGGTATGATCCAAAGCAAAAAATAGTGAACGGCACTACAGGTGTACGCCCTGTTTCGGTAGCTACCATAAATCCTCCAATAGAGCTACCCTGCAATAGTCCCCCCAGGGATAGTCCCCCCCGACGACAGCTAGACAGAGCGACACACAATCTAGCCTCCACACCAGAAAACACTGAAATAACGCGATCCTTAAAGTCATTAAATCTCCGATCCTTAAATTACAAAGAGCGACACACAATCTAGCCTCCCCACCAGAAAACACACTTGGAATAACGCGATCCTTAAAATCTTTAAATCTCTGATCATTAAATTAGGGACTGCGAACAATTTTGAACATCAGCAATACCGTACAGTTAACGATCATTAATCATTAAATCATTATCATTAAATTAGGGACACCCTGGGGACGCGGGGGTCCCATTAAAAGTCCCTTGTGTGGGGTCGGCGATGTGGCCAAAAGGTTGCTTGCTGACATGATTGATTGTGAGGTGACTGAATGTTGTTGTGAATGATTGTGCAAAATAACGTTTCTTTCCACGCAGTTTGCGCCGAAAAAATTCCATATACTCTGATAGGGTCATAAGACGGCGCAAATAAAGGGTGTTTTTTTTTAAATTATCACATTTCTTTTTTGAATAACTTTTGTTTCCTTTGTTGGATTGGTATCAAATTTGGAACACTTATACTCAAGACTTTGGGATTTTGTCTGAAAAAAGAATCGTCGAATTCGGTTGAGGATTCCGAGAGTTATAGCGCTCCAAATCAGATGTCGCTTTTTGGGCAGATTTTACAAACGAAATCGTTTGAGTCGTAACTATCCCGTACTGTATGCCAAATTTCAAAACGCCAAACTTTGCTTTTGGCTGGCGGAGCTCGTCCAATACGGTCGGCGCACAGTAACACGACTGAAACCGCCCCCTCTCCATCCGCCCTCTCCCACTCCATACCAACTCAACGGCCCAGGTTGTTCGCCATGTGAAATCTGCCCAAAAAGCGACATCTGATTTGGAGCGCCATAACTCTCGGAATCCTCAACCGAATTCGACGATTCTTTTTTCATACAAAATCCCAAAGTCTTGAGCATAAGTGTTCCAAATTTCATAACAATCCGAAAAAGGAAACGAAAGTTATTCAAAAAAGAAATGTGATAATTTAAAAAAAACACCCTATATAAAACCCACCGCCAGATTCTGCAGCTGAATGGCGCCCACGTCGACGACGCGGTCGGCGATCGCGGTCCACACGCGCGTTTGACAAGCTGTAATCACGTCCTAATCAGGAATCCTAATCAAATCAAATTAGAAATAAAAAAACCGTAAATTCGCCAATCCATCGTGCCCACTCCATCTAATTCTACCCCCCCCCCCCCACCAGGTAGCTGACACAACAGTGCCCCCCCCCCCCCTCTAAAAGTGCATATCATCAAGAGAACGGGAACTCAGTTACTATTTTTTTCCGTGACATTTCCTGCCAGTGCCTCTATGTATGGAATACTCCACTGCCATGTCTAATTCGGGGTCTTGACCTTTGCTAATGCTGAACACCACTGCCAAACTCTGTCAACCCTATTTCTGGAAGAGTGGGGGGGGGGGGGGGGGGTCGACGGCAATTTTTGGGGGAGGGGGTGGCTGGAGCAAAAAGTGGGGGGGGGTAGCTGGCCTTTTTTAGTTATACTGGTACTTTTTTGGCCAACAATGGGTATAAATAGGGTCTAAACAGTGCTATTTAGCTGTTTTATGGTCATATAACACTGAAAAGCACTGAAATTCACCAACATTTACTCACTTTTATCGTTTTAGACTGAGTGAAAATCCCTTGGGAAAATTCTGGGGGGGAGTTGGGTGGGTGTTGGAAAAATAGTGCGGGCCCCCCCCCCCCCCAGTTACAGGTATGGGGACGCGTACGCACGTTCGAAGCTGCGAGCGATGTCCCTGAGGCCCTCTCCCAGCTGGCCGATGGTGAGGCCTGCGCCGAAGGTGGCCCCGTCCGCGTCCGCCTCCACCACCTGCAGCTCCTCGACGAACACAGTCGTCAGCCAGACGGCCCGCCGCTCCGCCGCGGCGCCCGAACGACGGAACAGGCCTGGGCACACACGCGTTGACGTTGACGCGCTTTCATGTCGACTCTAAAGGTATATGCCCGACCCCCCCCCCCCCAACCAAGCAGGGTTCTTTTTCGAAATGCGTTAGGGAAACTAGGCAACGTCTCTAGTTTTCGTTCGTTGTCTCTGGGCGAAATAGCCTCCTGTGCAGTGTCAGAGTCGCTTTTGTCGGTGTTAGTTTGGACTGGGCCAAAGGGCTTTTTTTTGGGGGGGGGGGGGGGGGGTTCCAGGGGCAAGAGTGGAGGGGTGGATGTCCAAAACCGTAGCGCACCTTCACCAGTTCACTCACCCATGAGGGTCGCACCGGAGACGACGGTGACGTCGGGCGTCTCCTTGAGCAGCCTGCAGAAGTCCTTCAGGTTGTTGGGACAGTGGACCGTCAGCTTGGGACCGGCCAGCCTCAGAGCCGGCGGGTACGGGCCCTTCTTGCACAGTTCCTAAACGTGAGCGACTGTGCAAGGACGTCAAAAGCACGCACGCACGCACGCACGCACACGCACCGACAGTTCGGGAGGAAAAATCGGATCTTGACTGTCGGGGTCGTAGGCGGCGCAGCTGCCCCAGTCGGTGAGTGCGGGCTCGTCCTCTGCCGCCCGCTGTTTGCCCTGGCAGCAGTCTTTCTTGCCGCAACCACTCTGTAGAACGCCCAATTTATCAGGAAAAAAAAGCAACAAAAAAAAAACGCAACCGCTCCATCTGGAATTTTGTCGGGAGGGTCCGCGAACTGGTAGAACGCCTCCAGAATTGGTCGGTAGCCGGTGCAGCGACACAGGTTGCCTGCATCGTCACATTGGTGTTTTGGTAACAGACCCCCCCCCCCAATAACTGGGGGGGGGGGGAGGTCTTGCCCTATACGCCTCCATCGTATTTGAGGGCAATGGCGGATCCAGGGGTGGGGGAAAGGGGGAATTCCCCCTCCCGAAATCGGTAATCTAGGGGGGGGGGGGAGAAGGGGATAGGCGGTGGGAGACGAAACATGCCTAGTGGGCCTAGTTTTCAGCACAAAATTGTTTGTAGGTGGCCGAAAATAGCAAAATTTTCGCCTGCGGCGCCGTTTATATTCGTTAATCGTCGAAAATGGACCGATTAGGTGTCCAACCACTGCTAAAATGGCGCAACATCCAAAAAGTTCAACAGGGTCCTCCTCTCTTCTGCAAAATTCCTCCCCCCTCCGAAATTTTTTTCTGGATCCACCAGTGTTTGAGGGGTCCTTTCAGACTTCAGGGGTCCCCTATTATTTTAGGGGGGGGGGGTCCAACGGTTTTTGGGGCTCCAACAGAAGGATCGGCAACACTGGGCCTCATCTTAAGCCTTGCTTAGGCTAGGCTTTGGTAGGAATGGTGTGGTAGCAGACTAAGCAAGGCTAAAGCACGCCCATTAAAACCATACGCTTGACATTTTGACTTCCTGCTCCCGACACGTACGTCAATCCATATATGGTATCCTCGTCCGCCTGCACGGCGCGCGCAGCAACCGACCTTCCATGGCGCGTTCGATGTCGGCGTGCTTGGGCTTGGGGTTGCCCTTGAGCAGCGCGTGCATGGACATGACAAAGCCGGGCGTGCAGTAGCCGCACTGGGAGCCGTGGCCCCGCTGCAGGCGCTCCTGCACCGGGTGCAGCGACGCGCCCCTCTGGCCCAGGCCCTCCACCGTCGTCACGGCCGTCCATTGACAGGCCCAGACGGGATAGAGACACGCGTTCACCGCGCAGTGTCTGCGAGAAAAGCTGCGTGCACAAAGAGGTGCTGGGAGGCAGAGAGCGTTCATGGAACTGAGGGGGAGGGGATGGCGGAGTGGCAGAGAATCGGCCTCTTGTGCTGGGCTCGATTCTTGATGGATTCACTAAAACAAGTATTTCACCATCGATGGATGGATGGATGGATAGTTGGATTTGCAAATCGATGGATTTGCTCGCGCTGTCACTGCCCTAGATTACAGACGGCGTTCTTCCGAATGTCTTTGGCTAATTCTGTGGCTCTAGACAGGCATGCCATGGAGATGGGTGTGCTATAAGGCCATTATCGGCCTCCTAGCGTCGCCCCCAATCCAACAACAACTGGGAGGACCCTCAGACGGTGTGCGAGCACAACACGATTGAGTGGGTTGCGCGCACGCACCGCACGCGCTTGGTACAGAAGTCGACTCTAGCGACGACCACCGTACAGTTGCCGCAGGCGCCCTCCTCGCAGCTCAACTTTGTGCCGCGCAGACCCACTAAGGACGAACGCAAGTTCGAATGTGGTTGTTTTTCTTTAATTTTTCATATTGCTCTGATCGGTGAGAAACTCGCATTTGTTGCGCAGATAATAGCCGAGCGTCCAGTCGGCGTCGACCGCGGCGTCGTCGACGCGCCGTCCGTTGACGAAAAACGTCAGCGTCGTGGAAGTTTCGATTTCGGACATTTTTTTGGTTAGCGTTGGCGTATGATGAAGAACACTAGGCGCGTTCCGCTGTGCGTGCTTGTGCTTATCGCCCGCAGACGGCTGCAAAACAAGAGGAGTACGTATTCACGTGAGCATTCACGTGCGCGCCAAATGCAACCGCGCTATGCGAGCGATTCTCGCAAGGGGGGGGGAAGCACGGGTAGACACTCTTCGGGGTAGCCAGCGGTGGCAGAGACCACACCGATATGCTACCAATTACTACACTGGCCGTCCGTAGGCAGAGAGGAGAGAGAGAGACCCCCCCCCCCCAAAAAAAAACGGGCGCAGCCTGACTTTCAAAACAGGACATGATACAAGCAACAACCTTCAAGGGCCAAATTCTCGCCAGCGACGCACGATTTAGCATACAAAGACATATGAAAGAAAGTCGTTCATTTTATTTTACAAAACCGGACAGTTATGATGGAAGTTTGGGTGAAGTTCTGACGTGCAAGGGCGGATCTAGGGGGGGGGGGGCGAAAGGGGCGATCGCCCCCATAGCTGGGCGGATTGCGTGTGGGGCGGGCGGGTAGGCGAGGGGCGAAAGGTGGGTGGCAGGCGAGGGCGAAGGGCAAGTGGGTAGGCGAGGGGCGAAGGGTGGGCAGTAGGTGATGGGCGAAGGTCAAGCGCGAGCAGGCAGGCCAGGGAGGTTTAGCAGATGTCTTTGTTTCCTTTAGATTAACGCGCTACCCATACATGCAAATTTTTCCTGCGGCCCTGTCCTGTAGTGAGCGTACAGGTCACTCTTGGACTTGGGACTCCTTTTGGGGGCAGGATATAGGATTCCCTAACCAAAAAAATTTTGCCTGCGGCGCTGAGGCGAGCACGCCCTTGGGGGAAGTCAACCCTCAGTTCTTGGCGAACCTGGCCAACTGTGGCGAATCCAGGGAGGGCGGGGGTGGGGAATTCTCCCTCCCAAAATCGAGAATCCAGGGCGAAGGGGGGAGGGCTGGGCCGTAGAAGAAGAAACGTGCCTAGCGAAAAGCTCCATGAGCATTAACTGTGTACATCGACACGTTTTGTCAAAATTGACAAAACGCAACTGGGGACGAGAACAGGTGCATGGTTTGGCCGTTGCAGATACGTTTTCTCCACACGTTCCCGTCGTGTTTTGAATGCGTTTCGAAGACGAAAACAGACTGAAATTCGCTAATCCGTGACATGAACTTGTGTTAAAAAAAAAACGCACTGAGAACGTGTACGTACTCGAACTGATTTTTTGTTTTGCCATGTTGTGGACGTGTCTTACTAAGCAGCATGAACATTAACCGAAACGAGGTCAACGTGTTCCACTGCCAAGTGACGTTTCGTTTTCGTTTCGTTTCTGAAGAAGGGGACGCACATTTGAAAAACGTGACAGCGAAACGTTTGCAATGACGTTAAGACAGTAACGTAAACTTGTCACAGAAAAAACATGTCAGTCAAGCATTACATTAACTTGTCCTAGATCAAAATTCACTCGTTAAAGATGTGGCAGTGCCATTTCATGTAGCAGTTGGTTGAGCAGAGAGGAACTTTGCACACAGCACACTCCATCCTCGTCTGCACGGCCTTATCATGAAGGGGAATGATCTGCTTCCTCCCTAGGAATCCACAGCGTCCTCTTCTGCCACGTTTTGTGTTCCTCTCAGTGACCATCAGTTCATGGCTGTGGCCAGTCTGCAATAGAAACTGCAGAGAGACGCCACTGTTGAGTTGCTTTGGCAGCTGGATAGAGCGATTTTCTGGCTGAATGTGGAAAGTTGAATGTGTGCCACAAAGTATGCTGTGTCCTAGGATTAATTGTGAACCTGTTTTATCATTGCCAAGTGCATCAGCTGCTCCATCAGTCGACGTTTGAACTTCTGCATTGAGTAATTCTTCTCGCTACACAGTTTTTTCTTAATGCAAAAGGTGTTTAGAAAGCATAGTTCCAAAATGTGGTCGAAAAATTTTTTTGTCCATTTAATTCGCTTTGTAGACCGCTTGAGTCTTGACGTGATCCATAATCTGATCACCTTGGTCTACGTAGCCCCTGTAACAACACAAGTCTTTCTTTGATGGATGGATGGAGCCATGCAATAAACGTGACATTCATTTACTCACATGTGTCTTGAATAGAGCTTGTAAATCAGCGGTTGGGTGTGGCTCTTCAGAGCAAATTTTTTGGACACTTTGTCGACAGTTCACGTTTTATGTTTGCTAGACAAACCTCTTTTGCTGTCACGTTTAACATGAACAATTTTTTGCTGTTATACATGCAATGACCTATTCACCAGTCTGTCATTTGCAATCGTAGTCCGTGTCATGTTTATCTATTACGAGTCATACTTTCCTCATGTTTTTTGTATTAGTTCAAGAAAACGCGGCACAAACGTAGCGCTACGCACCTCTTATTTACCTTTATCAACTAAACGGACGCTCATAGCCACGTTCACGTCACCTTCACAGATGACCGAATCTTGACAGAACCGAGACGAGAACCGAACATATGTTGTGGCTACGTTATGGTCACGGAAAAATGTCGAGATTCCGCTACGTTTCGGATGCGTTTATGCGAAATTTAGCTGTTCTTTTAAATTTTTTATGCTACAGTGCTGCTCTGTTTCTCATTCATCAAAAAACCCGACAAATTCGTCACTAAACATGACCGGAACGCTAAGCTGAAAACTGCCATGGCAGTTTTGACAATCACAGGAACGTGGTGAATGTTCAGGGAGCTACTTTTCCGCATAAAAATGCGTGTAGGTGGTCGAAAAGCGCAAAAATTTCCGTCTGCGGCGCCGATTTTATCTATTACTTGTCAATAATGACCGATTGTGTGCCCAAAACATCGACGAAATGACCCAGCATCTCTAAATATCAACAGGGTTCCCCCTCCCCAAAAATTTCTGGATCCGCCACTGCTGGCCAACAGGCCAATTAAAATCGCTCCACAGCTAATTTTGTAAAGAAAGAAGGCATTGAGAGATGTAGAATTAGCAAAATTTTCGCCTGAGGCACAGTTAATTTTGCACAAAGCGTAACAAAATTTGCATGACTTTCAGAGCGTACGTGATGCCAAAAAGTTAAAAATTTTGCCTGCGGCGCCATTTGTGTGCATGCAACGCAAAAAATACGAATAAACTAATAGTCAAATTGTGGCTAGTTTTTTCACCCTCTTCGCAAAACAAATTCCTGGTTCCCGAAATGTACGCAGGTGCTGCTACCTACATATACCTAGGTCTAATTGTGGCCGGTTCCACGGGGTAGGCTCGTTCGCCCCCCTAGCCGAAAATTTCTAGATCCGCCCCTGCTGACGTGCACGCATGGTAGTGTGCGCATAAATCCTAACAAAATTTGTTTATTCTAAAGCGAATTTACGGACGAATTAAAATTTGGAGAGAACGCGTGGAAGCTCCCATAACCAAAATCGCCCAGTCTAAAAAAAATGTGGCAGGGCCGCGACTTCCGCAAAACCGACTAGGTATTTCATCCAGATTGGACTTACGCCCCCCCCTCTCCCCTCCACCCCCGAAATTAAGTACTGGCCACTGACTACAACCTCAACGGTCCCGTAACGTACTCTAAGCCTATCGCTACGCTCTAGGCTTGAGCCTAAGCGTTAGCGTACCGTTAGCGTTACCGTTAATTGTCGCTGAAACGTTACGTTTTTCGCAGGGTATGTGGTCCAACATTCTCAACTCAACTTAACTCTCCGATCCACATCCTCCTCTCCAAGAAACGTCTCTCATAAATGGAAAGAGCGGTACTATACTTCGACTTCTGGGGGCACTATTGGAGCGGGGGGGGGGGCTGTTGAAGGGGAGACACTATTGGAGGATTTACGGAGAAAGCTGTCGTCCGCGTCGTCGACAATGAAGCTGGTCCTGCCGGCCGCGCTGGTGCTTCTCGGCAGTGTCGTCGGCGCTGCAGCGGACGTGGCGGGCTCGGCCAGGCTGGTCAAGAAGCTGATCAAAATCCACTCGAGCGAGGAGCCATTCCACACGTTCCACCAAGTGGCGGCCCACACCGAGGCGGTTTGGTGGCGGCGAGCTCTGGGGCGCCGGGGACGCGCTCGTCTGGGAGGTGGACGAGAACTGGGCCCAGCACGTCCTGCACCGACAAGACGACCAAGGGCCAATTGGTCCTGGAGGGTGGACCGACCGCGGTTGACAGTTTGATACTGCTGCACGTTGGCGCGCAGGAGCCTATTAATTTGGCAGCGAATGGCGTAGTGGTAGTAAAGCGGCCTCCTGCGCGCGCACGGCTGGCTCTTTGTTCGATTCTCGATGGGTCCACTAAGAACGAGTTTTTCTTTCTTCATGGGTTTTCTCGCGCCGTCACTACCCTAGCCAGATGGCGTTCTTCCGAATGTCTTCGGCTAGGTAGGTATTTATGCGGCTCTAGACGGGAAAGCGTCATGGAGATGGGTATGATGAGCCATTGAGCTCGTAGCGTTGCCGCTAGTCCAACAACAACAACAACAACAACAACAACAACAACAACAACAACAACAACAACAACAACAACAACAACAACAACAACAACAACAACAACAACAACAACAACAACAACAACAACAACAACAACAGAGATGCTCCCCTGCTATTGACCAACCATCGAAAACTGAAAGCTAATACTGCCCGTGAGTGTGCACGCCACTGTCTCTAAAGCTGCGAGCGAGTGTCACGGATAAAAATGGCACTATTAGAATTGAAAAGTTTTTTTTTTCGTTCAGGAGTTGTCTTGCCCCTCCGGCAAGACTTGGGTGAACCGCGTGTTGGTGCCTCTGAACAAGCGCTATCTCTCAACGATTCGTCAACTAGGAGACGCGGGCCCCCTCAACAGCAAGTTGGTCTGGGTCAGCAACACTGAGTTCGTTGTCGCCGCACAAGGTTGGTGCTTCGACTTCTTAAGGCCGGTTTATACTTCGTTAGCAGCGAACAGTGGACAAAAGCCAGCTAGCATGTTAGAATCTAGCAGTGTTAGTTTGACCGTGCTCTTTACAGTAATCGATCAAACTACTACAGTAACGATCTAATAGCAAAGTGCTCGCCCGATTTTTTTTGCTAGAAATTTTGCGCTGGTGTCGAAGCCTTGTTAAAGTGAGATTTCTCACGAAAAAAGCAAAAACTGAAGTGAGAAATAGTTACATTGGAGCTGCTAAAAAGCGTGGAAAGGTGACAGCGTCGTTGGTACGTTCGTCTTTACGGCAGAACCGCGATATCAACGGCATTTTCTCAAGGCCAACTCCTGTCGATGAAGTATTGGACGCTGAGGTTAATCAAAACTACTATCGGATGAGCCGCGACAAGATTGACGAGCTGCTGGACAAAATCCGCTCTCATATTAAAAGCAAGCCGACACTTGAGTCACCGATCACTTCCGAGGAGCGGCTGTAGAGTCAATTACGCTGCGGGTTTATCTTTATTTATTCTTAAATTAATTTATTATGCTGCGAGTAACTGAACTGGTTGTATCCGTTTCAGATTTCTCACTTCTGGCGACATGCAGTCGTCCGTGGCGCACAGTCAAGCGTGTCGAAGCCCAGCATGCGCAACATCGTCAAGGAGACGTGTGACGTAATTTTTTTCGACAGTGTCGACTTTTGTCGAGCCCACTCGCACGGCCGCCGACTGGACGGCAGGACTTTGAAGACAGATGGGGACAGACAGACAGCCCCCCCAGATGACCACGGAAAAATTTCAGTACAAATTTCTGGGTGGGTGGGGTGTGTGGGTATGGTCAAACCCAGCACCTGGGGGAGGGAACCCCCCCCCCCCCAGTTACAGGTATGAGTGGGGGGAGGTTTGAGGGCCACACAGGTCGTCCAACGAAGTTGTTTGCAGGTCGCAGCCCTACCCGGGAAGGCAATCTGCAACAGTGAGGAGAAGAGAATTTACAACTACAGGCTGTCACGAGCACCGCGCGTCGCTGAGAACGCTTTGGAACTCTCCCCTCCAAGTGGCGGATTTTCCGCAAGCCCATGGAGGCACCCTGACACCATCGACAAGATCTTTCTTCAAGACATTCTGTGCGTCGCGTTCGCGTGCATACCTGTAACTGGGGTGGGGTTTGGGTGGTTTTCCTCCCCCCCTTTGGTTCTGGGTTTGACCCTACACGTCACACACCCTCCCCCCAGGTTTGTGCCAACCCCCCTACCCCCCCCCCCCCTTCAGAATTTTTTGGGGAACTTTCTACTATAACCCCTTGAGTTTCCCCCCCCCCCGTATACGGGGCGTGGGGTTAACCCCACAGTTATTACTTTCCAAATGGAAAAATACTAGGCATGAAATGTTCACACCTGTGAAATCACCACTTTTACGAGTACTGCAACATTTGTTACCAGTATGACACATGAAACAAAAGTTAGACTTGACCCCTCATTTGTGGCAAACTCGTATTTCAACATGTTTACCAGTATTAATGAGTAGTAAAACTGTGTTTTTTTTTTCTAGGGAATGAAAATAAAATACTGGTGTAAAACACACGCACAACACTGCATTCACATCTTGCTTGAAACAACAATACCGATGCAGAGATTGACACATCACAACTAAAAATTAACACTACAAATTTCAGCTTAGTATAACTGATCGGTTCTTCCAATTCGGACTCCAACCGAGGGTTGGTCAATCAGGTAGTTGTCAGCTGTGTGGAATCGTTCAAAGCACCCTCCACTGATGCACAAGAAAACCTTGCATGTCTCGCAAAAGTAGAAAGTGCGCAGGCGCTGCCTGTGGCCCTGGCACTCCCGGCGCACCTAAGTAAATTTGAATTTTTTTTGTTACATTTTTTTACCATTATTAAACATCACTTTTTTATTACCTTGGCTTGTCTTGGAAAGTGAGGCACATTTTTTTTCAGACGTAGCTGCTTCACCACGCTTGTAGGCAGTGCAGCCGGTGCATCGACAGGCTCAGATGGAATGGACTGAGGTGATGAAGAAGAAGAAGGGATGCTCGGTGCCGGTGGAAGATGCTGCACCTCTAGATGCAAAGCCAACTTCAGAATGCTTTGAGCCAATGCCAGCTTCACATCGGAGTTCTTTGCTGACACATTGGTGAATTCTCGATAGAGTATGAAGCTGTTTGTGCAAAACCAGTCGAGAGATTGCAAGGCACATGCAGACATGTACCATCGTCGAGAGCGGCGGTGATGTTTGACAGAGGCGCACAGTTGATCGCTGAACAAACACACTGACCATAATACCAGTAAAAAGCATGACACTAGTAATTGTGATGTGCAAACTCACTGTAGGTCAACGCCTCCCATATATTTATTGAATTCATTGGCCACTTTAGGTTGAGAAATCATAATTCGATAAACGTCTCCTTTGGGGGTCTTTCCCTTTCGATAGCAGACAGTGCTGTTCTGGGTCACATTAGGAATTGAAGAGAGGAAAGTGACTGCTCTAGCATCCATCCAAGTAATAGCAACTGTTTCACCTGTAACAAATTTTCTTTGTTCGAGCATTATTGGTGCATGTCAGTAATATGAAGATTAATACCGTAGTTGCTCTTCACTTTCAGGGTATGGCCCCTTGGTAATGTCTTAACCATTGGAGGGGTATTGCTTGCCTTTGTGCCTTGCATAATGGCTGTTGGCAAGTGGGAACGTTGTTCTCGGCGAAGTGTGCCGCAGAAAAACGTTTGTCTCAAGGCCATAGAATAGTTCATTTGCACAGTTGTATAGTACCGGTCAGTGTACACCTGAATACCAGTATTAGAGGGTACCCATACATCTAGCCTGAAGTAACCATTCTTACGTAGTAGCCTTGATCCAGAAATGATGGGATGCCCAAGTCTGGAGCACCACGTAGCAGTTTGTAACAGATAGCGACTATACGACCCCATACTTCTTGAAATTGAACATGGTTGGACGAGTGCAACATGCTTGAGTAAACGTAGCCAGTTTCGGGGTCGCACAAATCATAATATTTGAGTCCTTCCCCTTTTGGCTTTCCTTTAATGATTTGGATCAAACAGCTGCGGCCCTATATGAGTAAAAAATTTACTGGTATTTTATTCACTTAAACTGCTGATACGACTACTTGTGTGCTTATTACACTAAAATGTGTGTAATCGACACCGAGAGACGTATTACTACTAGTATTCCCGGTTGTGTCAGTACGATCATTCAGTACCTTGAATTCAGCCATTTCCTCATCTAGGCTGAGATGCCTACTTTTTGGCTTTCTCATTCTGTGAAAACTTTTTTGAGCCATGTTCAGGTACTTCTCCACCTTGTAAATTTTATTGGACTTCTTTTCATTAGCAGAATACTCGGAATCGTCATACAGACAGAGTTTGGAATGCCACGCCAAAAACTTTTTTTTTGACAACTTAGTGCTGATGATGAATGGGTCAGGCATTTGTTTTTTCCAGTAATGGTGTAGCTGTGGCTTCGGATTCCAGTCAAAATAGAAAAGCAGTGCAATGAAAACGAGTGCCTTCGGAATGGTCAGTTCAGGCCAACGCAATGGCTGTGAAGCGCGGCCTTTCAGGTTTGTGCAGCGGACCATTTCCTTTACACACTCCTGAGACATGTCCATGAATATGCTGAGAAGAGACTGTCCAGTCAAGTCTGGTGCATTTTGCGGATTCAGATCCGCGTTTGGCTGCCAGTCATGCCTAGGCAGTTCATCTACTGCTCCATCAATCCAACTGTAGTTCTCAGGCAGGGGCTGTAGGTGCTGTGAAGCCTCTGCTTTCAGGGCCTCAGTTGCCTCTTTTGTGCCCTTGCGCAAAGTTCGGGCACTTTTAATACTAGTAGTCGGCACCTGCGCCTCTGGCTCTTTTTCTGAGGATTCATCATCACTGGAGTCTCCGATAAATTCAGCTGACATATCAGACACGTTTCCGTCATCATCATCATCCTGAGAAACCTCTCCCTGATTGTCATCCTGAATAGTGGTGTTTTGTGAATTTAAGCATATTGTACCCTACAGGTGGAAACAAGCACAGGACCTCAACTCGTTGAGGAGGATCCTTGGCTGGGCGCTTTCTGGACATTGTGACAAATGAAAACTTGACAAAATACTGGTAATTTACTCTCGCCTGCCCTGCAACTTCACAATAAACGTGCTCCACAGACAAGGTTGGACCAATGCACAAGTATTCATCCCTCAGTAAACTTGGGTGTGTCAACTCTAACCACTCTATTTCGCTGATGCGACACTATTCGCACGCTCGGGCGCAGTACCAGCTGCGCAACTGGATGGGCCACCTACACTGCGCTAGCCGCATTGTCGATAGCACTGTCACTAAGCTCGGCGAACTGCTCCATGTCATCAGAGTCGGACTCAGAGCTAGAATCGTCACTCTTGGACTGGCCGCGCTGCTGAGAGGTAGACGGCTGCATCGCCTTCTCCGGTTTGGCATCTGACGATTCACTGGTGGCCGTTCTCAGCCTCTTGACGGGCTTCTGCTTCTCCTTCCTGCTCGCCTTGCTCTCACTCTCTTCCCCCCACAGAGGGCCAGTCAGCTTGCGTCCATCCGCCAGCGGAGGCATTCGGGCTGCAAATACCAGTATTCAGTGTCATACATGTCATACATAGCAAACATTAATAAATTTGTTGTCTAGTGACATAATACTAGTATTAAATACACAACGTGGCAATGAATTGGCAGCCAGCTTACGCAGCTTCTCGTTGGCAGCATGCAATTTTTCGTTTTTCTGTTTGAGCAGCATGGTGGGCAACGGGCACTTGGAGAACATAGGTTTTTTCGTGCCGCGGAACACCGACATGCTCCTCATAGACTTCTGCCAGTTGTTCCACACTCCAGCCATAGTGGCGATAACGACCTTTTTTTTCTGAGCCTATAAGTGTGCATCACTTCGAGAATACCGGTATTTAAAGTTAACCGACTCAGCACTAATGCTGACCTCGTTCAGATCGGCGCTCGACAGAGCGACTTGAAAAAAGTGCTGGATCAGCTCTGGCTGCTGTTCAACTATAAAGTTGGACGTGGCAAGGGAGTCCTTGCACCACTTCGTTGTCTGCACCGGTCTCCAGCCTGAATGCTGGTATTTGTTGCAGAGAATTCACTACCAGTAATTCTCTCTAGTAAACTGCTGTACCGTTGAAATAGACTGGCCCTTGGAGGTCCGACAGACATGAGCAGAACAAACACAGCACCAGCTCCTTGACGTACGCCAGCTCTCCGCGAACGTTGTCGTCTGCACAATCAAACCCATGCTTCAGAACAGTTTGCTGCATCTGCGAAGCCCGTTCTTTCGCCTCTTTCAGCACCTGCAAAGTTAGCGTTTTTGGAATGCACAATACTGGTAAATGCACATGTTAACGGTGTTACCTCAGGCAGCAGCAACGAGTGTCTGGGCAGAATGCAGTTTGTGCCAGCTTCAGCGCGGTAGCCGTAGCACTTGGCCTCAAGCAGGGCCACAAAAAGGCCCGCTCTGATTTGCACGAAGTCGTCACCCTCTTTGCCATTCTTATGGATCTCGTCAAAACGGTCCTTCTGCTCCTTTTCACTTTTCGCGGGAGCGCGTTTTCCACTGTGCGCTGGAAAACCTGGGGGCTCAGACTTTGGCTTTGGCTCCTTGTGCTTTGGCGCTTTTTTGGCGGCCTGCTTCTGACCCCCACTGCCCTCCTCGAAGACAACGCTGTCAGGGTTGTCGACAGCAGTGGGACCTCTTTCCATCAGCTAAACGAATGTACAATTACCAGTATTAATAGCATGGACCAGCAAAGTAATGGTACAAACAAACAAGGGACATGGTCTCAGCACTAATGTACTAAGTTGCTACAGTATTACCTGGCGCTCTTTCTTATCGAGCAGCTCCTTCAGCAAGCCCTCGCGACCCTTTGCCACTGACAGCTGGCCCTGACAGTCGCTCAGCTTCGACTTCAACTGAGCTACTTCCTCTTTCAACATGGTTACAGAGGCAAAGTTCACGTTTTTCTCCAATTGTGCTTGCGAGAGCTGCTTCAACTGCTCTTGCTGCAAGCGCAGCTGTTCCACTTTCAAATTATTGTCTTTCTCCAGCTCTGCTTTCTCGCCCTCCAATTTTTCGACTTTTTTCACGAGTTTCTCACGTTTTTTGGTCATCTTCCTGCAAGCACACATACTGGTAATATATAATACTTGTAATACTGATATTATAGACAGCGGTTAATTACTAATATACGAGTATTGTACTACCGTAACAATAAATGACTAGTAACACAACAAACAAGCAGCACTTACTTCAGCTGCGCCTCCATATCTGGCTCCGACATAGCTGCAGCAAAACGATTGAGACCTATGAGAAAACCGCGATGAGTAATACACCTCCAACATAGGCAACGATAGCAGTATTACCGGTATGACAAGGTGGTCACGAGCCAAAAAAGTTTACTTGTTCGCGAACGCGCTCACGTATTGCACTGGTTTCAGATGTAGCTGCCATCAATGCTGCGACCTAACTACAGCACCAAAACAACCTAATTAACTAAAGCTGTGACTGATATCGACACGATCAACTGGTTTCTCATTTCTTTGCCGCTTTCTCTTCTTTCAGGTTCTTCTTGAATACCTTGCGCGACGTAGGCGACAAGGCAGCTGCAACAATTACCGGTATTAACACAACGAGGAGAGGAGGCGACGTCAAAATATACAGCCCAGCCCCACAGCCCCTGTAAATACCAACCCATTTTTGCCTTCAGCTTCGCTAGCTTCATCGCCCTCGCCTCAGCACAGCTCTGAGACGTGTCAGCGTCTGCTGTGCTGCTCAGGCTAGCTGCCGAAGATGCAGATGTCAGTTTTTGCCGTTTTTTCTTTGGCTGAAGCACTGGCGCCGCCTCTGTGGCCTCCGACGCCACTGCCGGTGCCGCCCCCCGCTCCCCCATTCCTTGCGCCGCTGCCCCTTCCACCAGTGCTGGCGCCGCTGCCGCTGCCACCGGCGCTGTTCCCACCACTGACGACGCAGGCGCCGCCAGTGCCGACTTCCTGGGAGTCGGTGCCTTTTGCGAGTCGACGACGCTGCAACTGGAACTCTTGGAACTTCGCCTTTTTCGGGCGTCGCCTTTGAGCAGCCGGTGACGCGTGCGGGACGTGTTCTTGTGGTACTGCTTTTGCAGAGTTCTCAGAGCTTCCCACATTGCCACGGCCACGACTTCCTGGAAATTGATTTAACTGTCCATTGTCCATGCTCGCATGAAAACATAATACTGGTATTTGCATGGAAACTCACACAAATTTGTAAAAGTGAACTGTACCTCGCGAATTGGCTGCAGCTGTATCCGAATAAATTCCAGAGCAGACCGCAGAGGCTCGCAGTTGTTGTCAATCATGACACGCAGAGAGCCACCCCGCCGCCTCAGTCCATCGTTTCCCGGTGATTCTAAAATGCATTGATGGTTTTCGTGTACTGCCCATTACCACTGGTAATAGTAGTAGAACTAGTAATAAAGTTTTCATACTTCGGAACAGTTTCACAACAGTTCACCCACTTTCAAAAGTGACGGGAGCCCCAAAGGTGGCCACCAGCACTCTGACGTAGTTGTAGAAGACTTGAAGGCAAGCAGTGATCGCCCTCGTCACAGTAATTGGAAGCACTTTGTCGCCTCTGGCCAAGTCAAGCACCGACATAAGGTTCGATTTCAAGTCAGGCGGCCAAGCGTCAATTTTGAACCCTTTAAGCAAAACTGGACCTTTCGGTTTTTGTTTCTCAAAAATGCCAAACTGAGTGAGAATTTTTTTGGGTTCGGATCCGTCTGCATCATCCAAGTCTCCGCCGAATGGGTCAGCGGAGATGCTCAGCTCCTCAACGGTAATGAGTGAGACAGAAGAAACTGACGTTTTCTCAACGGGGCGCATGCGCCTCAGACGCTAAAGTGAAAAAAGCCGATTCAACTACCAACTCAATTTTTTATGAGTATTTTTACGAATATCAGTATTTTTGATTTGGTTACTTATCATTTACCATTCCGCGGAGAAGCTGTGGCTGCAGACCATTCGACGCCAAGAGATTGTTCGCCTCTTGCACAACGCTGTCAGCGTTGGAGAGGCAAGACGTTCGAGATCCTAAATTAGACTGGCCGTGTGCAACAAACAAGAGGACAAGAGCACAATGGCACTACTTTCTGCACTCAACATACTAGTAATTCTAGAGTAATGCAGCAGTAGCTGAACAAATACCTTCGTCATCAAAGCGCGCTTGTAGCCTCTTCGGAACTGCCCTGCCAGGCTCGTTCCCACTGCCACTGCCATCGACACCACTGGCACTGTCACGCGGCCTCAAGCTGGACACTGCAGAGAGAGGTGTGGTCACCAGTGCAGCGGGACCTTTCTCAGAAGCAGTTTGTTCAAACGATCTGGCAACCGCTGCCAGATCGACGTCAGTGCCTCGTTGAACGGCCTGCACATTCAGTTGTGTGCTGTGCACAGTGGCCGCATCAAAAGACTAAACAGCCGAAAATACTAGTAAAAGCCGCAACAACCATTAGGGTCGCTTAATTACCGTCGCTGGCATTGCCGGCAGTGGCATCTGCTCCTGTCTGCTCCTGCTCTGTTCCAATGACTCGATTTTTTTTAACAGCTCATCCACTTTGGTTTCCACGCGACCCAAGTGGGTCTCTTTATACTGCGGACGTTCCTTTCCCAATAGACCTTTAGTCGTCATGAGTAGCTGCTCAGCAAATGAGGTCTGGCCAAGGACAACGTCCTTAGCAGTTCTCATCTGCTCTCCACCAACAACTGAAAATTAAGAATTACCAGTAACAGAACAGGTTGTCTAATTACAAAAATATTAACCTTTCATTGATCTGACCTCGCAAATCACCCCTTTCAACTCTCTCTCAATGCAACTGAGAGACTTCGTGACGTCTGCAGAGTAATTGTCGTAGCAGTTTTTCATTTGTCCAAGTGTCTTGTCCGCCACCTGGGCGACAGCAGATGAGACTATCGCAGCAGCCCTATACATAGCCGCCAATGCACATACTAGTAATTAAACATATAAACAGTAATATACCAACGCTTTTGTGCTGATATCCACCTCTGTGGATGGCCCTTCTTTTTTCTTTGGCTGTCTCGCTTTCTCGGCAGTAACAATCTTGCCAGCCATTTTTTCCATTTGAGCCACGTTCAGCTGAAGAGATCCAGACGAGGTAGGAATGTTCTGGACTGCCCGAGCAGCCACATCGGGAACACCGCCAGCAGGTGACGGTCCAGCACTGCTGATGAGCGGCAGATCAACCGTTGGCTTTGCTGGCCTATACCGGTATTTGCCACAGTCAAATCAGTACAGTTTGGGGCACTAAATGGAAAGCAAATCACTTGAAGTTGGTCATGTGGTCAATCTTGTAGATTTCCCACGATTTCCTTGTAAATGCAAAGTCCAAATCGATTGCATAGAGAGTGACCGTATGAGTGAACTGGTCCACAAGCTCAATGATGCAATTGTGAATTTGTCCATTCACAATGACATTGCAGAGATGGCCACTCAGCTCTCCCAAATTTTTTTGGCTAGAGGGTCGGCCGGTCATCTGTATGGTCTCAATGTAGCTGGCCATCTCATGCAATGGCTTGTCCGACTTCAAAACATCGGAGGGGAATGAGCACATCTGCAGAGCATGACGGCTGCGATAAAAGTGGTGGAACTGAACAGGTTGTCAATTTGATGCTACATAAAAATAGCTAATACTCGTAATAGCGGAAGTTACCGATAAGTCTTCGCACTTGCTCTCGCTGAAGTTGCAGCGATAGTAAACGTCTCCCTTGGCATCCACCACCACTTCCACCACCCTCCCAGTCCAGAGTCTGCCAGTGTCGGCAACTTGGATGCGTTGTTTTGGAGGAATTATCTCCTTTCTGGTCTTGTAGTATTCATCCTTCTGGTGCTGAAAAGTTAAAGTTCAAAACCTTTTCAGCTCACTGGCAAGCTCAGACAAAAATGGGTAACAGCACCAGCATTACCGGTTTGTAAACCAATGGATGCACCGCCAGTAATACAAGTATTACAATCAAATACCACGCACCTTGTCAATGGCTCGAAACATTTTTAATTTCTGCTCCAATGTGAGTTGCTGGTATGTGCCGGGCAGCTCAGCCTCAATGGCATCGACAGCCAAGCTCTTCCGGCCCACAAACTGATGGGTGCCCAAGCTCACTCCACTCTCACCATTGGTAATAGCCTGCAAATTATGAGGTTAGCAAAGACCGACAAAAATACCCAAATCATTAAAACCTCACAATCTTCGCTTCAAATACTGGTACTTCATCCACCAAATTTCCATCCAAAAATTCGCTGTGATTTGGAAATAGGTCTTCTCCCAAGATTGGGATGTAGCTGTATGACACCAACTGATCCACCTTGATTGACTTGAAACAGGTGCCGCGATACAGCGAGCGATCGAACTGCACCTTCTTGAAGGGCATGGCACGCTGCTGTTCCGACAGCACGTGCTCCTGTTCAGCAGACTCAGATTGGGCTAAAAAGCAAGATTCGTCTAGGCATCAGTGCACACTTGGGAAATAAGTCAAATCACCTTGACTAGACGCAGTCAAGACATCGCCTTCTGCTGACTGCTGCTCCAGCTGCTGCTGCTGCTGGCCGCCATCAGCTGTGTGAGCCACATCAGCCACCAACCTCTGAAGAGTAGCTTGCACTTCACTCTGAGCAAACACAAGATTGATAGCAACAATACTGGTAATACCTCACAAATACCGGTGTCAAAAAGTTGGCAACGTGCCACTTCAATAATAGTTGTTAGCAAAATTACTGGTAATACTTCATAAATACTGCTGTCAAAAAGTTGGGCGAGGTGTCAGTTTGATAACAGTTGCTAGCAAAAATACCAGTAATGCGTCAGAAATACTGGTGTTAAAAAGTGGGCAAGGTGCCAGTTACATAAAAAATAAATAAATAAAAAATTGAGCTAAAAAAACCCCAAATTTGGGCAATTATTCAGTTATTTACAACACAGTTGCACAGCACCACACAACTTACTTCGTCTCGTCGCTCTCCGTCTTCTGCTGTGCCACCAGACTTGCTTTCAGACTGAGGATTGGAGGTTTCTGCCAATTTTTCAGCCATTTTTGAAATTTCAAAGTTAAACCAGTTAAATTCCCATTGGAAAGTCCTCCAAAAATTGTAAAAATTGCCAAAGTTTGATCAGGAGGGGATTTTAGATCGAACCAATGCGAGAATCCACAAAAAAACGCCTCAAATTCCCACAAAATTGCCTCACACAAAGACCAACCTCAACAAAGACTCACTTTTTTACGGACGCGCAATAAAACGTCTCCAACGGAAAAGTGAAGGACGAACTTGACAAAAGATACTGTAGTCACAAATTTTAAACTTTGGCCATCACATTGCAATGCACTATTTCACATGCACTGCAAGCAGTATTACTGCTAATAATACCAGTAAAAATGATGACATGCAATGGTGACGTTGATCATAATTTACCACCGAAAATACTGGTAATGACTGACAGCTATGACCAGACAATGAGACAGAACAATATGACGTGTCACAGTATATACCGGTATCACACGTCACGGAATGCAGATCACTGTGTTTCATTGTTCGTCCTCATTGTGGCAGCAGCTACTGCGTTTGTCCACTGCTGCTCGCCACCGTTTGCACTGAAGTACCCCACACTGTGATGGATGCCCTCTTCTATATGCAAGCAATGCCTGAAAATACCGGTAAATTTAAAGTGCCGGTACCACGCACTACAAGTTTTACGACGCACTACAAGTTTTACCAGTACCCACATTAGATGGTTTTATCTGACAAACTTGATAATATTACGCAGTAATTCGAACTAATACACCGTTCTACTTTTTTCAAGTAAAAAGGATCGGCAATGTTTTGGCCACAATTTACAACCATAACTTATTTTTTTAATACCCCAAAAAGACTGGTATTTCAACTTCTTCATAGGTTACAACATTTTATTCCCGGTATTAGAGATTTTTAGGTGCCGTCAATTTGTCGTCACGTTTTTTTGGGGGGGGAAACTCAAGGGGATAAAATCGACCTAAAAGTGCATATTTTTCCTCCCAGACCCCCCTTTCCCTCCCCCCAGAAAGTGCTCAAACCCTCGCCCAAAATGGTCCAATTCCCGGTTACAGGTTTGTTCACTCGTCGTATATTCTGTGCGAGCAAAATTGCGAAGTACGTATGAATAGAGACGCTCGTTTTATTCTACCAACTCTTCAACGTGTGTGGTGTCGAGCATGTAGTTGATGTCGCATACTTGGGGGGGGGGTCGCTACTCCACCCGAAATCGCATTTTACCCATTTTCATGCGTTATATTTCCCCCTGAGGATTGTGTCCGCCATGAGGGGGTCCACCATTGTGCAAAAATGGGTTAGATTTTAAAAGAATTTGAATTACAGTGCACACACACACACACACCCAAAAATAATTTCAAAAAAACGCACGTTTGAGCAGCGGAGTTTCCCTCGAGGGACTTCATCATCTCGAAATGCTTCCAAACTAGCTGCTTAGAGGCAGTGGATCCATTTCGCTTCTTTTGTCGATTTTGCCAATCAGGAACGCGTCGCTCAGCGACTTCCAGTCTCTGCAGTAGTTGGCTGAAATGCGGTCGCCACAGGAAAAAAAGCGGAGAAAAGCAGAAAAGTTTCGAGCTGTACCGGCTCTGGTGCCAAATATCTCCATTTCGGCAAAAAGAACTTCCGATTTCGGCTTCGCGAACTTTGTAGAGAGTGTGGCCCTTGTCCCACAGCATCGGGTTCAGCTGCACTGCTTCGATAAGCTCCTCTTTCCATTCGTCCGTCTGCTTTTGATCCGATATTATAGCTCCTATGAAAAAATAGGGGAAAAATGCGCGCGCGAACAAACTGCTAGTTCAACTTTTTGAACTTACAAATTACATGCTCCGCGAACACTTTTTTGTTCGCTGGGATTTGTTATCTTGGTGTTCTCTAAAAATAAGTATAAATTGCAATCCGCGAACATGTCTGCAGAGCATGTAATTTTCTAACAAATATCATGAAATAACAGAAGTATAAACCGGCCTTTAGACATACTTGTAACTGGGGGGGGGCACTATTTTTCCAATAGCCCCGCCCCCGACCATTTTTCGCCAAAGTACCAGTATAATTCAAAAGATCGTCCGCTACCTCCCCCTCCCCCACACTCTGCTCCAGAGACCCCGCTCTCCCACCAATAGGTGCCACCTACCAGGCCCGATTACAGGTAATACCGTAACCCCTATAGTTAGCCCCCGGGGGCTCCTTTTTTCGTGCGTGCTCGAGGAGGGTGTATCAGTTGAGGGGGGGGGTAATTATAGGGGGGGGGTTATAGACTGGAAGTGTCGATGAGTGGGAAGATGTGTGGGGAAAAAGGCACGTGGAGGCGATTTTTGACGGAAAAAGGCGCTGTGCACACACGTTGGTACACTCTAACACACTCTCACACAGTCTCACATACACATACGTGTACATACACACACATACGCGACCATACATACACCCAGACATGGAAACATGTGCCTTTCAGACGATGGTACCATTTAGAGAGGGGGTGTAATTATAGGGGGGGGGGGCTTATTAACTCAAAGTGGTCTGGGGCGGGTGTATTATTAGTGGGGGGGGGGCTAATTATAGGGGGGGCTAATTATAGGGTTTACGGTATATCCAGGACTACTATACAGTCCAGACCATGGCTTCCAGGAAAGGGCAAGGTGGAGCTGACGGTGAAGGGGTTAGGTGTCCAGCTGACGGCCAGTCACCCGGCCGTGCACGTCAATGGCTTCAGCATCATCGCTCGGTTCGACTACAGCGGCGAGGGTACGTGGGACGCCCGCTCCATGCTCGCCCTGAAGGTCGCCATGCGGCTGCCGCTCAAGGGCGAGGCGCTCGTCAAGTGCCTGCAGGAGCTCAGGATTCTCGCGTCGTGAGTTCTCAGGATTTTTGTTGTTGCCAAAAAATTCAATCTTGATCGGATCTGCATAGTAGCGTTTTTGTAACCCGTGTATGTATCATGAAGCTGAGAAATCAGCAGGCTGAGGAGCTGATGCGACGCTTGCAGGAAGGAGAGACGAGAGGGCAAGATAGGCTACGAGGGAGACGTCGAGGTGACCACGCCCAAGGACCTGCCCAAGGGTCGCGTGCACAAGATCCCGAAAAAATAAGTACTACTACAGCACCAGCAGATGCCAAAAGAACAACCAAATTTGCGGAAGCTGCGACTGTAGACTGTAAACTGCTCACTTTTTCAGATGCTAGTAGAACGGTGGATGCCAGCAGTTGAACGGGACCAATTGTTGACAGTGCGTCGTTCGTGTGCAGGGTGTGCTGTGGATGTGGGCAGTGGTAGTGGTAGAGAATCAGCCTATTCGGTTCTGCTGGGTTTGATTCTTGAGGGACCCGCTAACAAGGATTTCCCAACATATTGGATTAAGGAAAAATTTGCAGGTGGCTGCAAAAAAAGGTGAATATGTGACGCTCTTTTGTTGGAGCCCAGTTTGAAAAAGAGGGGTATCAATTAAGGCATGCCTCATTTATGTATAGCCACTTACGCTTTGCAGCTGATCAACTTCAGTTTGAACAAACCGTGTATAAAAACCAAACCAAACGCTGCAACACGTCACATATTCGGCATTTTTTCGTGTTCGCGTGCATAGAAAGGAGCAGTGGCAATTATAGGACCTAACTGGACTGGAACACCCCACATTCACATATGTCGCATGACTGAATGAATGGTTGCGAGACAGGCAGGAGGGACCCCAGGATCTTGCACAAGGACCACTATGAAGACGCACGCACGCACGCACGCACACACGCACGCACGAACGCACGCACACACGCACGCACGCACGCACGCACGTACGCACGCAAGCACGTTGTATAGGAGCAGTGCGTTATTGGGTGAAATGCCAAAAAGGGGAATGACGAATGGAGCCAGTACCGTATGTATACCTACACATCACTAACTGAACTGCAGTGGCAATCCACGTCTCACAAATGTTAGCAAGGTGCGATTATTATTTAGGTAGGAACTTTGGCTGTGCCAGGTTGATGGTAATGACCAGAGATAGATGAGACGTGAAAGGATTGCCGTTGCGTTCTGTGTGAGTGAGCTCACACAAAAAAAATGCCGAATATGTGACGGGTTGCAGCGTTTGGTTTGGTTTTTATACACGGTTTGTTCAAACTGAAGTTGATCAGCTGCAAAGCGTAAGTGGCTATACATAAATGAGGCATGCCTTAATTGATACCCCTCTTTTTCAAACTGGGCTCCAACAAAAGAGCGTCACATATTCACCTTTTTATGCAGGCCACCTGCAAATTTTTCCTTAATACAGTGTTTTTTCGTAAGACAAACATCGATGCATCAAACCTATACAGGCACCCCGCACGCACTCAGGCACGCACGCACACATGCATGCACATACGCGCGCACGCACGACATATGTACCATGTGTGACATATGTAGCGTGTTTGGTAGAATCCCTCGAGTGCAGTAGGAGACAGTGACATTCATCGTATAGAATGTGAGCATGTGGATTGAAAATAGGTACTCATGTATTTTTCGTTGACCAAAGTTGTGCACAACTGATTGTCATGCAAATGATACCAAGCAGGATGACGTATCAGCAAATGGCACGGCATGCAGAGAAACTACAAACAGAAGCCACTGCGAATAATATTTTTGGGTAACGTGTATGTATGTGCCTGCCGTATGTACATAGGTACGCATGAATGTGGCGTGCTACCGGACGTGCATTTCACGAAATGATGCGAGGTGGAGTACTATGGCCAGTCCAGCAGCAGAAGAGAGAGGATGTGCACCGCAACCTAATGGTTTGGCTATTCAGATGACTGTAGGAGGAGCAGTGCCATGCCTGGAAGTCCGGCGGGGAACGCCCTGCTTGGGCTGACTGTGGAGTCGTCGACGTTCACCCACTTGGACTTGCCTCAGTTTGACCGTCCTGCACCCAGGCCGTGTACGTGTAGTGGCTGCTAAAAGAGGTATCTCCTTTGTGCTCAACAATAGGCGCCTTTTTGGGCAATCTTCCTCCCTTTTCTGAAAGTGAAAATATTTTGGTGCATCAGAGCCTCTTGACTCTAAGGAATGTAATCTATTACATCAAAAGGAGATCATCTTTATTATTGATGTCAAGTCTCTTCGACCTAACCACACCAAAATATCGCCATTTCCCCGGTTTTGCTATAACGGGGAAAGCATTTAGGTGCGTCCAATATTGTCCAACTGCTGCAGCTAGTCAACATCTGTTTGGGCAATCAACTTAGCGCCATTATAGCGAAGCTCTGTCATGCACTGTTTAAGAGCCTATAGAGCATCGGAACTTGTGGTTGCTGGTAAATTATGTGTGTGTGTGCGTGCGTGCGTGCGGGGTCGTGCAGTTGTGCTATATTTCTGCATCGTA
>JASAMY010001862.1:0-57595 GCA_030248085.1 Paralinhomoeus sp. GSCO2_6 | reverse complement strand
ATCGATTCATGGAACCGACGCCGCCAAGAAATCAACTTTCTTGTGCTGACAGTTCTGAACGTTGTCGCGTCGAGTACCACCATAGCCAGTTTCCACTTCTTTTTCCTGTGGGCCACCGGTAAATGGGGCTATGATGTGACGGACCGTCTCATTTGGTTGACAACGCACTCGTTGAACGGGTGAGAAAAGCGAACTGTGCGTTACCTGCCGTTTCAAAAAGTCTGCAATCCTTCCATACAATCAAATAGACAGGGCAGTGCGGAAAGTAGACCTTTTAAGTGCACTATGGCGCCGTTTTGCTTTCTTTGAAAAATAAGTTTAAAATTGTAGTCGGTTTACATTTTATGGTCCGCACGCACACGGGGGAAGTACCAGCAGCAAGAAGCGCCGAAGCAGGAGAGGAAAGAGAGGGGGCAACGAGAGAAACCCCCCCCCCCCCACTCCTGCGATTCAGCGAGTGAAACGGTTCTTGTTTGTGACGGACGTTCGCCGAACAATAATTCGGTGGGTGTTCTGTTGCACCCAACGGCGAGCCGAGCGGGCGCCATCGCGCGCTCTCGCGTCCCACGGGAGAGCCAGCCGCGTCATTCCCATGGCTGACGTGTCAACATTTCGGCGCCGTCATCATCGAAATGAGGCGTTTTAGTGATTTTCGATTTCCTATCGTCTTTCCTCAGCTGTCTAGACGTGTCCCTTGTCGGGAAATTGGTGTTGACTGTTGTTGCGTTTTTTGTGACGTGATGTGGATTATGGTGCATTCGTTTGTGAGTCAGTTCACAGGTTCAGTGGCTGAGAGTGTTGACTGTTTCCAACACAAATGCGGCATATGCTCGAAATCGACCTTGCATGTAGTGTCGAGAAACGTTCTGCCTGTGCAGAGGATGCGAACTGTTCTCATATGGGTTTCAATGAATCATGTCGTCGAAGGATCGAAGCCAATAACGCGGATTGATTCCTTTCTTGTTATATAACTTTGACGACGTTGTGTTCTTAATTTCTTATTCTTTTGCTTGATCGCGCCACCTACTGTCTATAGCTTGTCTTGTAGCTTGTGATGTGCATATCATCGGCGTCGCAGTCGTAAGAGTACGGGACGGGACGGTACCGATTACGGGTAGCTACAGTATGTGTACAGGGCTTTATTTTTTATATGTCCCAACTTTGTCAGCGCATAACTTAAGCTGTGACAAGTCTTTTGGGCTGAAATTTTGAGAGTACTTAGTCACTGGCGTGCCATTTGTTGTCCTAATATTTCAGTGAAATTCATTAACGTAAGCGATAGTTATGCCACTTTCAAGAGGAGGACGTTTTCAACGAAATTTCGTGTTGTTGAAACCGCTATTGCGCCTGCTGCGAGCGTCCCATTTGGACAAAACTTTGTGATAATGCTGCTCACGTCATTGTTGTCGATCTCTGAAATTTCATCAACCACACTGTCCAGAAGTCGGTCAGCTATCTGAGCCCCAACGCTAAGACGTAGGCCGAGAGAGGTTGTGGAACGCGCACCCAAAACACTACAGCATAGGCAGACAGGATGAAAGATGGATGATGAAGACGTGCGATAACCAATCATATACCGGCACCCTTTCCACTTCTCTCTGTCTACAGCATCTTGTAACGTGTGTGTGCAAAAGCGGCCAACACTATTCCCACTGCACAACACAGTTGCGCATTTTCATTTGACTGCTCCGTCCACTACACGCATTTATTCTCTATGTGCGCTTAATCGAAAAGTGTACAGTACGGTATTTCGTTCCTGTAGGTTGAAGGCGATGACGTGAGCAGCATTTTCACAAAGTTTGGTCCAAATGGGACGCTCGCAGCAGGCGCAATCGCGCTTTCGGCGATGCGAAATTTAGTTGAAAACGTCTTCCTCTTGAAAGTGGCATAACTATGGCTTACGTTATCGGATTTTACTGAAATCTTAGGACAACAAATGGCACACCAGTGGCTACGTCCTCTCAAAATTTCAGCCCAAATGACCTATCAGAGCTCAAGTTATTCACCGTCAAATTTGGGACATATAAAAAAAAATCTAGCACAACGGGTAGCACAACAACCTCCCGCTACGCGGGGGCACTATTGGGACGGGAGGGGATATCATTGGTAAGTTACGGTATGCTGGTTCTGCTTCTATCATTCGTCGACTAACAGGCCTGCCTGCCATCTGTGGAACGTCGGCGTCTACTGGACTCAGTCTAGGCTCTGCTCTCGCCTCTCAGGACTCGGATATCTGAAACTCGAACAATAAGAATTGCTTGGCCAATCTTGGCTTGGCTTGGCAGAGTTTTGTGCTTTCTTGTTTCGGCATGTCAACAACTGGCGTGACAACCTCTGCAGGTGAATATTGAAGCTTAGTCGTAGACACAGTTCCTTTCAGAGTTCGTGACGTCTTGCCTGTGTACCGTAATCGAGCAAGCGCTTCACACATTACATGCAAATTGAGATTTAGTTTGCTTACGTGCTTGCGTGTTTATACTGAGCGATTCTTTTGTATATTGTTCACTTCTTTTGTGCATATGGACGTATTAATTGACGAGAAATACGTAGCGCTTATTGCGCACGGCGAACAATCTCTGATTTTCTGTCGCAAAAGCGGTGAAACAATCGAAAGTCGTGGTAAATGTACATTTCTATTGATGTACATGTACGTTGTATTTTGTATAATGTAATGTATGCAATTTACAAAAAACGTGAAACCTGTTTTAGTGAACGGCGGGCTGACGGCACTGCTGGAGAAACCCGTCTGCCTAGGGGTTTGCCTAAACTTTTTAGGCGTTCTTAGGCTGTCATTGAACGCTCACATTTTCGTTCCTGTGGCTCTTTTGGTAACGGAAAGGCGAATGATTGCTACTCATCCTGTATTACACGTGAGTGTTGTTCGTGCGTGCGTGCGCATTGCGTGTGTGTGTGTGTGTGTCTGTGTGTCTGTGTGTGTGTGTGTGCTGCTTGCGGGTGTACGCGCGTGCGTGCTGCGTGCGTGCGTGTGTGTGTGTGTGTGTGAGCGTGTCGGAAATATAGAGTGCCCTTGCTGTGTCGATAGGTGGGGTCAAGGGGGGGGGGGGTTACTCTCCCCCTGGCTATAGCCGTCCCGATTTTTGCGGGAGAGAGGCCGCCCTGGCCATCGCCAGCCTGGGTAACTTGCGAGAAACCCTTTCTCATTATTGAAAATAATTGGTAAATATGAGTGTTTTTGTTTCTTTTTCAGTGTTGTGTGACTCAAAAACGCCAGAAAAGTGCTATCCAGATTCCAGACCTGATTTTGACCCATTTTAGACCAAAAAGTACCCATTTTACACATTATTGTGCAAAATCCTCCACTTCCACCCCTCCTCCACCTCTCCTCCAAAATTTTCGATCGCGATCATTTATCCGGGACGGCTCTAGACCCCCCTCGAAACCTACCAGAGACCCCCTTGGCTTTTGGACCAATCTACACCTATGGCTGTGTGTCTGCAACCATAGGTGTAGATTGGTCCAAAAGCCAGGGGGGGGGGGGTGTCTGGGGGGGGGGGTTGAGGGGGGCAGGGGGGGTGCGGGGGGGTAGGGGGGGGGAGCCATCCCGGATAAAATGACCGGGATCGAGAATTTTGGAGGAGGGGTGGTTTAAGTGGAGGATTTTGCACCATAATAACGTGTAAAATGGGTACGTTTTGGTCTAAAATGGGTCAAAATAAGGCCTAAATACCACTTTTCAGGCGTTTTTGGGTCATACTACACTGAAAAAGAAACAAAAACACGCATCTTTGCCCATTTTTTTTAATATTGAGAGAGGGTTTCCCGCAAGTTCTCCAGGATGGCGATGGCCAGGGGGGGGGGGGGGGGGCGCTCCCGCAAAAAAGCGGGACGGCCATAGCCAGGGGGGAGGTGAACCCCCCTAGACCACCCCTGAGCCCACCTATGTCTGCAACGTGTCTACAAAAAAATTGGAAAATCCCCATGGAAATGTATTTTAGTTGCCGATTTACCTCGTGCTGCGAGTGGTGGGTCTGCCGCTCTGTACGAATCTGTCCGAACTAACTTCCGTTCAAAGTTTGATTGCGTCCCTTACGCCAACAACGCCTCTCAATGAATCCGCTGTTGATGCTAGCGCGAAAAAGCAGCCCAAATGCTGCGATGTCAGCGAGGGGACGACACCCAAGTATCAACTGGAAGACTGCAAGAATTTTAGGTGGGATGCCGCATGCCTGGCAACTGTGGCTTCGAAAGCTCGAATCAAGCACGCACGCACAAACTTGGTCAGCGGCCCAATGAAGACCGATTTAGGCAGAATCTGGAGGAACTGCTCCGTCTGTTCAACTCCGAACCTGGCTTTTATCTCTGCGAGAATGGCGACATTACGAGAAACGTGCGTAATAACAGTGTGTTAAAAGTGTTTCGGAATGTATCCATAGTGTATCGTCGTGCGAACTTGTGCTAGTGTTGTGCTGTTCACTAGCGGATCCAGGATTTTCTGACAGAGGGAGGCGGGTGAAGGTCATTTTTCTATCGCAGTTTATCCGAAGAAGTCAAGGTTTGGCCCTGGCATCGGTATTTGCTTTGTTTGCACTACACACAATAGTGTGTTGCCATAGAACCACAGTGCCGCAGGGAAAATTTTAACGCTTTTGAGTACCTTAATCCAAGGAAAACGCAAAAATCGGCCCTTTGCCCGTGTGGTCGACTTTTTTTCTTCTTCTCCTCCTCCTGAGCTCTCCCCCTCCCTTCCCCCCCCCCCAAATCTGAGCTGACAGGAGGGGCAGACCCCCCTCTCCCCCCTTCTGGATCCGCTGGTGGTGCTGTTTAGACTGTAGCTTGTTTAGACAAAATCACTGTGCGATGGCTCTGTAGGCGTCGACGAGCGGTTCTTTTGGAACGGACACGCTCTGAAGGGCATTGGCGAGACATGCGGTTTGACCTAGTTTTTGCATAATTTGTTTTGTTTTGGGATAATGTTTGTAATGGGATAATGTTTTTCTGGGATAATGTTTGTAATGGATTTTTCACGCCTACCGCCTCCCGCCTTCTCCCTTGGGCAGGTGTTGCGAACCCTACACTTCTTTAGCATCAACGAGTTGTTTTTTTTAGGTGGGGCACAGTTCAAGTATGATAGTTGCCTGCGGGGACAACGCTGGGGGGGGGATTCCGAAGTCCGAATCTCTCTGTATAGGTGCGCTGGGGGCCTGTACCTTTCCCACCGTACCCAGTACTGCCCCCCCCCAACAACAAGGGGACCTTCTGTTAATCTGCTTAGTCTGTCTTTTTTTGTCGGTTTGCACGTCGTTCTTTTCGTTGTTGCATTTTCTGCGAAATCATTGCCGAATTATGGTGGATTTTCAGAGGTTTCCCCGTTTTACACGCCCGTTATGCGCGGATTCGTCGGTCAGATGGAAGTGTCGCTTGGCGCCACAGAATTTGTACCGGACGAGACGGTAATGTCGAATTTTTCACTTGTAATACCTTCGTAGTTTAGGTGACTCTTTTTTTCTGCCTTCTTTTATTATTTTGCGTGCGTGCGTGTGCTATTGCCGAAACCACAAAAAAGTGCTCAGGCATTGCTCTATCTTTCTGACGGCGCATCAGTATTTTCCAGGGACTGTTCTTCAACCCGCATTGCATTTCTCGATTTTTTGTCCTCGCACTGTTTTATTTTTCCAAATTAATTATCGATTAAGCTGAAAGTGACGCTAATGAGTCGACGGAGCACGCGACGCGCGGGCGTCCGCTACCTGAAGCGCGGCATCGACGGCGAGGCCGATTGCGCCAACTTTGTCGAAACCGAGCAAATTCTCAGCATTTTCGGACACAATCTCTCCTTCGTACAGGTGTGTATGCAAAGAATGCGATCCTTGTACCCAATCTGGGCGACCGAACGACAAAAACTCCCACAGTCGAACGAAACCTGTAAAGGGCGATCAAACGGGAAAATCAATGGCTCTTTTTGCTTGTTCCTCACTTCTGATGCAACAGAACAAACAAACAAACAGCAACAAACAGGTTTTTGTTTATCGTAAATTCTCTAATTGTGTCCCCCTTCAATAGTACTCCCATTCAAACAGTGCCTCGAGTAGGCTAAGGTTAAAATAAAAGTGCCCCCTCCCAATAGAGCCCCAGGGAAGACCCCAATTGAAGACCCTTTGGTGTTCGTGTGTTTTTTTTTTGGTATCAGTGCTTCTAAGAGCGCACGTTTGCCATACCGATTTGCCTTTTCAGATCCGCGCCTCCATCCCTCTGTTCTGGTCGCAGAAGGGCATCAAGTACCGGCCGCCTCTCAGGATCGATCGGAGCGCTTCGGAGAACTTGCAAATTGTGTCGACGCATTTCGACAATTTGCTCGCCCTCTACGGCAGGCCCGTGGTCGTGGTCAGCTTGTTGGACCAACGCGGCAGGGAGACGGCCCTATCTCGGCAATTCCTCGACGCCTGTCGACAACTCGACACCGAGCACGTCTGCTTCGCCGCCTTCGACTTTCACAGCCAGTGCAGAGGCATGCGCATCGATCGCATTGGTGAGTGTGCGAATGATTCAAAAAACATATTAGTGGGGTTTGTTGTTTGTTCAGCAGTATGCTCTAATTGTCGACTACCCCTCCCTAGCCATTTACATTTCAGTAACCCATTTCAAAAGCCGCATTTTCAGCATCCACATTTTCAACCGTTTTCGCGTTGAATTGTCGACCCCCCCCCCCCCCTAAAAAGAGAGAGAAGCTGTCCCCTCCAAAAAGAAAAAAAGCGCCGCTGACTCGTATGCCAATGTAGCCCATACACATCGCTGCGCACTTGAGGTTTGCTCCTGTCGGCTTTGTACAGCGTTGTACGCGACGAGCTCAAGTTTTCCTGGAGGGATCCTACGGGCGCGTTGGTTTATCAACAGGTGAGCTGGGCTGGCGCATGCGTTTGTGGCTGTGTCAAACGGTGTCGTATTCTTTGAGCGTGCACGTGCGTGCGTGTGTGCGTGTGCTCGCGCTAGAAACGCACGCAAAACACGGGCGCACTTTCACTCACATACCTGTATATGTAACCGGGTCAGGGCTGAAAAGGAGGTGGGGGGGGTAATGTCCGGAATGCCACATTTGCTTACCAAAATAGCGTCTAGATGCCGGTAAGTACTTTTTAGTCAAAACTTAGTCGAATTAGAGTCGTGTATCTAAATGGCGTTATTTTGATGTTTTTGCTCCACAACGCTGAAACGTCTGCAAAAACATTCACTTCTCTCACTTTAGACTGTCTTGTTGAAACATCTTTAAGGGGCGGGGGGGGGGGGGGGTACTGCAGACTCGGTGACCCCCCTGCGTCACATTTATGTCCCCCCCCACTGTTTCTGCACTCGTTCTCATGGTTGCAGAGCGGGGTGGCTCGTGTCAACTGCATCGACTGCCTCGACCGCACGAACGTGGTCCAAAACGCGCTCGCGTTGGTCTCCACGGAGATTCAACTGGGCAAATTGGGCATTGTCGTGCCCGAAGCGCCAGAAGACGACACCGAAATCGCCAAAGGCACCTTTGTGTTTTTTTGTTCAAATTATTTTGGCATCTCAAAAATTGATGAATTCCCACAGCGGGAAAAAACACGCGCAAGAACCTGCCCAGAGACGTACTGGCGGCCATACAGAAACTCTGGGCGGATAATGGAGACGCGATCTCGAGACAGGTGCGCGTTGCCAACCCTTGCCCCAGACTTGTTCTCTGAATTGTTTTCAATCTGTGTGGCGTGATGATAAAGGTGTGTGTGTGTGTGTGTGTGTGTGTGTGTGTGTGTGTGTGTGTGTGTGTGTGTGTGTGTGTGTGTGTGTGTGTGTGTGTGTGTGTGTGTGTTCACGGCCTTGTCAGTTCTTTTTGCCAAAAAAAACACTGAAATAACGCCATTCATACTCCATTTTGACCAAAAAGTGCTTGCTTGTGGGATTTTGGCGCACAAGTTTCCATTTCCCACTTTTGGTCCAATCGATGTCTGGAGACCCTCCCCCCCCCCTCGAATTGACCCTCGTTGTTTTTTAATAATTTTGCACTTGTCATCTCAATTTCGTCGTAAGCTTTAGTATGCGGGCACTTCGGCGCTGAAGTCGGAGCTGACGCGCGCGCAGGGCGGCAGTCGTCTGCGCGGCATGGTCCGAGACGGCTACAATTCCGCATCCAGATACTATCTCGCAAGGGTGAATTTTTCGAATTAAAAATTTCCAAATTAAAATGATTTGAAATTTTATAAATCCGTTTATTCCCTCAGATGAGGGACGCCCGCAAGCAGTGGGCCACGGACGCCCTCTTGGGAAAGAGCGGTCTCTTGAACGACGCCCAACAACAGGTCTGGAGAAAGTTTAAAAATGAAATTATCAAAAAAATCGATTGAAGTTGGGACAAATCAGTGTCAGAATTTGGGCGACGAATGTTTCAAACAGCGTTGATTAGAGCCCGTGTTCGGACAATATGTATTCGGCGTAGTTTTTGGTGGCGATATTATTTTACACCGATTCGTTATGAGGGCATGAACTTTTTAATGGTCTCCCGTTAATTGCCGTAGTGCCCTGACTTGTTTATGTCGCAAGGGCCCCTCCCCCCCCCTCTCTCTCCAATTTTTCTTGCCCAACCCGGAACGATTCCTCCAGCTATAAAAAGTTAGACGCAATTGTAATCTTGGAATTAGAAATTGAAAATACGAGGAACTTTTCTTTCAGCTCTCGTCCGAGGAAGACGATGTAGAGGTGGACGAGCGTCTTAGGCGGCTTGTCGAAGAGTGTCAGGTACGGTAGTTTATTTTGCAAGCACTCTTAAATTTGTAAAAAAAAAAATATGTTGTGGTCTTATTATTCTTGCGCGGCGAGTAACGCGCCCGTCAAATTCACAAGCCAATTACCGTACCTAATTATGCCAATTACCTAATTTGAATAGGCCAAAGAAATTCCTAAATTGCGATTCATCTACCAATTTACAGTAAATCCTCCAATAGTGGCCCCCTCGCGTATTGTGGATATCCCCCCGCTAGTGCTCGCGGGGTAAAACAAATAACTTATGATTCGCACCGTACATGCAGAAGAATCAGGCAGTGGGGTACTTCCGATTTGTGTCAGCCAGCTGCTCCAAAACTGTGAGTTAGCGTGAATTCTCCAGTGGTACCCGAGTGGGGGGGGGGGGGTACTATCATACCTGTAACCAGAAATTCTACCTGGGGGTGGGGGGTTGCGGGCACTTTCGGGTGGGTGGGGTGACCACTGGGGGAGGATGGGAAGGACAAATGGGCCATTTGTGGTTGATGTTTAGTCCCTGTAACAATACACTGTAACCACCTGAAAATAGAGGTACTGTTCAGTCAGAATACACTGTAAATCATACAAGATACATCGGCACTTTTAGGTCGATTTTTGCTCAAAAACACTGTGCAAAATACATTTATTTTTCATTAAAGTGAGTGGTAGAAAGTTTCCAAAAAGTCTTAGGGGGGGGGGCTGGATAGGGGTTCAGGAAAACCTGGGGGGTGTTGGGGAGGGTGTGTGTAGGGTCAAACTCAGCACCTCCAGTTACAGGTTTGGGTAGTATTGTTTCAACCTGAAAATGTGTACAGGCATTTTTGCTGCGCGACGACGAGGTGATGGTGGCGGGCTGGGCGCTGATCGACGTGGATCCGATCGGCGGCTCGGATGATCTCCAGCAGACGACCATGGATCGATTGGTGCTCCTGACCCGCGAGGCATTCTACGTGGCCGACTACGACGACGCTCTTGACGAATTCACCGATTTCCGGAGAAGGGAGCTCGCGCAGATACGCTCCCTAGAGGTACCGTGCCACAGCTGCTGGAATGCCCGCACGCGCGCGCGTGGACACCTTTTAAATCGAGCGGTCGGCTCGAGTGGAGCGTAGAGCTAACCAGAATGAGGAATTATGCACCGAAATAGCGACGTTGCCTTTTGAGAATGCGTCTAATTTTGGTTTTTGATGGTAAAAGCGCGGAAAAGGACTCAAAAACCAACTCTTATCATTTTATACAGGCCCTCCTCCAGTTGCAGACAATGTGTCTGAACGCCAAAAAAAAAGTGGTCATCGTTCCTTTGCAGCCTTACCCCCCAAAAAAAGTGGTGATACAACTTCCGCATACGCACGCACTCTCAACCACAGACTCTCATATCCTAGCTGGGCCCCGTGCCCACGACTCGAAATCTGATGGACCAACTGGCGAAATTCGCTTCGAAACAGAAGAAATCCAACAAACCTGGCAAAACCTGCCTCAAGCTCACCTATTCCGTCGACGGGTCCGACACGGTGCGTGCTGATCGGACAGGCTGCTGTCGTCGACTGTTGTATTTTGCCGTACTCAACCAGAATTTCATGAAAAATTACATTTGGTTTACGTGTTGCGGAGGGAGAACGGCCTACATGTAACCTGGTTTCCGATCTGGGACACGGAACGACATTTTGGAAAGGTTCTGGAATGGGGAACGTGCGTCAAAAATAGTGTAAAAGGGTCTAAATGGGTCTAAATTGCGTCATTTTGCAGCTCTGTGGTCATACTAAAAGGGACGTACAATCACGCACTTTTATGAATCTGGAGAGGTTGAAAAAAGGGGTTGGGAGAAGGTGACGGGCCTCTCCCACAGATTTGCGTAAACCCTTCAATAGTTGCCCTCCCTAATTGTGCTTTAAATATTGCCTATGAGGGGAGGTTGCAACTGAATGCCTAGGAAGCTTCCTTTTGCAGAGTCCGCGTTGGTACTGCTGGCGTCCGGCGGGCACGCGTCTGTTCAACAACATGGCGATCGCGCTGAGGTCGGACGCCGAGGCCGCCGAGTACCTCCGCTCCATCGCCGAGCAGTTCCGCGTCGTCCTGCAGCTGGCCGGCTTCTCGGACGTCCACGTCAAGACCCTCGACAGGATGGTCGTGACCAAGGAGAGGGCCGGGCCCGCCCCCGCCAGCAGAGGAGGACTGCTCAAGAACTTTTCGGCCACCAAACTCGTACTGCAGCAGCTGCAACTGAAGAAGGTGCGCGGGCCGCGAGCGCGAACGCACGCACGCACGCACTCAAGCACGCACGCACGCACATGGGCGCACCAGAACGCAGACACGGGTATTTGCCCAACGAATAGACAACCATTTGCCAGACGCCGCTAAACACCGAGAAATCTCGCGGTCGGAAGGACGGAGCCATCAACGCGTCCGCGGGCGTGTCGGCGTGTTCAGCCGATGAAAAGCCCAACTTCTTCGTTCAAGCCGACGTTCCAAGCGTCTCGGTTGAAAAAATTGAAAATTCGCTTGCAAAAGACGAGAATCCCAACCATGTAGGGCACAGCAAAGTGTCCGGCACGCTCTTTTGCGGTCAAGCCATGGTGCCGAACTTTGAATGTGCACTGAAGGAAATTTTGGAAAACTCGTCGGAAATGGTCAAAAGATTTTCGGTTCCCGCCGAAAAACTGTTGCAAAATTCCAGTGAAGACACGTCTGCTGGCCAAATCGCAAGGAGAAAATTCAGTCGATCTGTTGGCAATTTGCCCAGCATGGAGAAGCGAACTGGTCAAGTTGAACAGAAAACGAAAACGCGCTTGATACTTTTATAGTTGCAGCGAGGACTGGTTGGCATTTTGTACGTCGTCGTCAAATCCGCGTATTATTCATTGAACTGTGATACTCAGAAAGCACAATGTTCGCTAATTGTGTGAACTGCATTCGCCTATGCAAGCGACACTTGTGAATGAGAAAATGAATTGAAAATGGAGGTGCGTGCTTGGCCCAAACTTGTGGGAATGTGCGTAACCTTTGCGGTATTTTAACCCTGTATAAACCCTTAAACCCTGTAAACCCTTAAACCCTGTATGTTAAGCCTCCCCTCATAATACCCCCCCCCCCCCCTCGCTCAGCCTATGGCCAAATTTAGCGCACCGGTGGATATGGAGGGTTTGTGGTAGCATACCTGTAACCGGGAATTGGACCTGGGGGGAGGGTTCGGGCACTTTCTGGGGGGGGGTGGTGGGGGGGGGTGGAAAATCTGGAGGAGGGGGGGGGGGTCTGGGAAGGAAAAAAATAGGCACTTTTTGGTTGATTTTTAGTCAAAAATACACTGAAAAACCCTAAAATAGGCACTTTTTAGTCAAAATACACTGAACCCAATATAGGTACTTTTTGGGCGATTTTTGCTCAAAAGCACCATACAAAACACATTACCATTTTCAGTTTCAAATTTCTGGGGGGGGGGGGTGGGGGGGGCGTGGTGGTAAACAGTGGGGAGGGACCCCCCCCCCCCCCCCCCCAGTTACAGGTATGGTGGCTTCCACATGGCGTGCAAGTGGCAACACTTGCAACGCCACCCGTCAGCACTTTGCAGCAGAAAACTGCAAACGTGTAAAAACCAGCGACTACCAGTCCAGCCAGAATGAGAGTGGTGGGGGGGGGGGGGAGGGAGTGGGAATGATTATCTATAGTTGAAATTTGCGCTGCCAGTGTACTATGCGTGGTATGTACCTCACATACTTGCGCTCACCGTTAGTCCTCCAGTCTCTCTACATAGTGCCCTGGGTAGACTCTCTTTTTCCAGCGCTCTATGCGTGTAAAAATGAGGCAGAAGACACTGAGGCATAATGCCATTATGTATACACAGTTACACCCATTTTAAGAGAGCGCTTGAGCGACAATTAACGGTGAATCAGTCTTTAAAGGGGAAAATAAGACAAACACTCCAGAGTGAAGAGTTGGCAATTAATCTTGAAGTTATAGTGACGTGACACTATAGGTTTAACGAAATATTTCTATTCGTGTTGTACGGCGAGGCGTCCTTTTTTATGGCAGAATGAATGGATGGGATTACCACCATACCTGTAACTGGGGGGGGGGTGGGGGGGGGGGGGGGGTTCCCTCCCCCCCGACTGCTGGTTTTGACCCTACCCACGCCCCCCCCCAACCCCCCCCCCCCCAGAAATTTGAAACTGAAATGGTAATGTGTTTTGTATGGTGCTTTTGAGCAAAAATCGCCCAAAAAGTACCTATATTGGGTTATTTACAGTGTATTTTGACTAAAAAGTGCCTATTTTAGGGTTTTTACAGTGTATTTTTGACTAAAAATCAACCAAAAAGTGCCTATTTTTTTCCTTCCCAGACCCCCCCCCCTCCTCCAATTTTCCACCCCCCCCCCCCCACCCCCCCCCCAGAAAGTGCCCGACCCTCCCCCCAGGTCCAATTCCCGGTTACAGGTATGCTTACCACAAACCCTCCAATTATCCACCGGTGCGCTAAATTTGGCCATAGGCTGAGCAGAGGGGGGGGGGGTAATTATGAGGGGAGGCTTAACATACAGGGTTTAAGGGTTTACAGGGTTTAAGGGTTTATACAGGGTTTAAAATACCGCAAAGGGTTTACGGTGCACCGATTCCCCACAAGTGTCTTGGTGGGCGCAAGCACGCACCTCCATTTTCAATTCATTTTCTCATTCACAAGTGTCGCTTGCATAGGCGAATGCAGTTCACACAATTAGCGAACATTGTGCTTTTTGAGTATCACAGTTCAATGAATAATACGCGGATTTGACGACGACGTACAAAATGCCAACCAGTCCTCGCTGCAACTATAAAAGTATCAAGCGCGTTTTCGTTTTCTGTTCAACTTGACCATTTCGCTTCTCCATGCTGGGCAAATTGCCAACAGATCGACTGAATTTCCTGATTGCGGTTGGGCCAGCAGACGTGTCTTCACTGGAATCTTGCAACAGTTTTTCGGCGGGAACCGAAAATCTTTTGACCATTCCCGACGAATTTTCCAAAATTTCCGTCAGTGCACATTCAAAGTTCGGCACCATGGCTTGACCACAAAAGAGCGTGCCGGACACTTTGTTGTGCCCTACATGGCTGGGACTCTTGTCTTCCGCAAGAAAATTTGCAATTTTTTCAACCGATTTTTCATTTTTTGGAACGTCAGCTTGAACAAAGAAGTTGGGCTTTCCTTCGGCTGAAGTCGCCGACACGCTCGCGGACGCGTCCATGGCTCCGTCCTTTCGACCGCGAGATTTCTCGGCGGTGGGCGGCGGCGTCTGGCAAATGGTTGTCTATTCGCTGGGCAAATTCCCGTGTCTGCGTTCTGGTACGCCAATGTGCGTGCGTGCGTGCGCGTGCGTCCTTGCGCTCACGCTCGCGCACCTTTTTCAGTTGCAGCTGCTGCAGTACGAGTTTGGTGGCCGAAAAGTTCTTGAGCAGTCCTCCTCTGCTGGCGGGGGCGGGCCCGCCCCTCTCCTTGGTCACGACCATCCTGTCGAGGGTCTTGACGTGGACGTCCGAGACGCCGGCCAGCTGCAGGACGACGCGGAACTGCTCGGCGATGGAGCGGAGGTACTCGGCGGCCTCGGCGTCCGACCTCAACGCGATCGCCATGTTGTTGAACAGCCGCGTGCCCGCCGGACGCCAGCAGTACCAACGCGGACTCTGCAAAAGGCACCTTCGTATCCATTCCTCCAAACACAGTTGTAACTTCCCCTCATAGGCCATATTTAAAGCACTATTAGAGAGGGCAAATATTGAAGGAGTTACGCAAATTTGTGGGAGAGGGGCAGGCCCGTCACCTTCCCCCCTTTCAACCTCTAAAAATGCGTGTTTGTACGTCCATTTTTGTATGACCACAGAGTCGCAAAACCCATTTTGACCCTTTTACACTATTTTTGACGCACGTTGCCCATTCCGGAACCCTTCCAAAATGTCGTTCCGTGTCCCAGATCGGAAACCAGGTTACATGTAGGCCGTTCTCCCTCCGCAACACGTAAACCAAATGTAATTTTTCATGAAGCTTGGTTGAATACGACAAAATACAACAGTCGACGACAGCAGCCTGTCCGATCAGCACGCACCGTGTCGGAGTCGTTGACGGAATAGGTGAGCTTGAGGCAGGTTTTGCCAGGCTTGTTGGATTTCTTCTGTTTCGAAGCAAATTTCGCCAGTTGGTCCATCAGATTTCGAGTCGTGGGCACGGGGCCCAGCTAGGATATGAGAGTCTGTGGTTGAGAGTGCGTGCGTACGCGGAATTGTATCACCATTTTTTTTTGGCGTTCGGACACATTGTCTGCAACTGGAGGAGGGCCTGTATAAAATGAAAAGAGTTGGTTTTTGAGTCCTTTTCCGCGCTTTTACCATCAAAAACCAAAATTAGACGCATTCTCAAGAGGCAACGTCGCTATTTCGGTGCATAATTCCTCATTCTGGTTAGCTCTACGCTCCACTAGACCCGACCGCTCGATTAAAAGGTGTCCACGCGCACGCATCCATCCATTCCCAGCAGCTGTGGTACGGTACCTCTAGGGAGCGTATCTGCGCGAGCTCCCTTCTCCGGAAATCGGTGAATTCGTCGAGAGCGTCGTCGTAGTCGGCCACGTAGAATGCCTCGCGGGTCAGGAGCACCAATCGATCCATGGTCGTCTGTTGGAGATCATCCGAGCCGCCGATCGGATCCACGTCGATCAGCGCCCAGCCCGCCACCATCACCTCGTCGTCGCGCAGCAAAAATGCCTGTACACATTTTCAGGTTGAAACCATACTACCCAAACCTGTAACTGGAGGTGCTGAGTTTGACCCTACCCACACCCTCCCCAACACCCCCCAGGTTTTCCTGAACCCCTATCCAGCCCCCCCCCCTTAGACTTTTTGGAAACTTTCTACCACTCACTTTAATGAAAAATAAATGTATTTTGCACAGTGTTTTTGAGCAAAAATCGACCTAAAAGTGCCGATGTATATTGTATTATTTACAGTGTATTTTGACTGAACAGTACCTCTATTTTCAGGTGGTTACAGTGTATTGTTACAGTGACTAAAAATCAACCAAAAATTGCCCATTTTTCCTTCCCATCCTCCCCCAGTTTTCACCCCACCCACCAGAAAGTGCCCGAAACCCCCCACCCCCAGGTAGAATTTCTGGTTACAGGTATGATAGTACCCCCCCCCCCCACTCGGGTACCACTGGAGAATTCACGCTAACTCACAGTTTTGGAGCAGCTGGCTGACACAAATCGGAAGTACCCCACTGCCTGATTCTTCTGCATGTACGGTGCGAATCATAAGTTATTTGTTTTACCCCGCGAGCACTAGCGGGGGGATATCCACAATAGGCGAGGGGGCCACTATTGGAGGATTTACTGTAAATTGGTAGATGAATCGCAATTTAGGAATTTCTTTGGCCTATTCAAATTAGGTAATTGGCATAATTAGGTACGGTAATTGGCTTGTGAATTTGACGGGCGCGTTACTCGCCGCGCAAGAATAATAAGACCACAACATATTTTTTTTTTACAAATTTAAGAGCGCTTGCAAAATAAACTACCGTACCTGACACTCTTCGACAAGCCGCCTAAGACGCTCGTCCACCTCTACATCGTCTTCCTCGGACGAGAGCTGAAAGAAAAGTTCCTCGTATTTTCAATTTCTAATTCCAAGATTACAATTGCGTCTAACTTTTTATAGCTGGAGGAATCGTTCCGGGTTGGGCAAGAAAAATTGGAGAGAGAGAGGGGGGGGGAGGGGCCCTTGCGACATAAACAAGTCAGGGCACTACGGCAATTAACGGGAGACCATTAAAAAGTTCATGCCCTCATAACGAATCGGTGTAAAATAATATCGCCACCAAAAACTACGCCGAATACATATTGTCCGAACACGGGCTCTAATCAACGCTGTTTGAAACATTCGTCGCCCAAATTCTGACACTGATTTGTCCCAACTTCAATCGATTTTTTTGATAATTTCATTTTTAAACTTTCTCCAGACCTGTTGTTGGGCGTCGTTCAAGAGACCGCTCTTTCCCAAGAGGGCGTCCGTGGCCCACTGCTTGCGGGCGTCCCTCATCTGAGGGAATAAACGGATTTATAAAATTTCAAAACATTTTAATTTGGAAATTTTTAATTCGAAAAATTCACCCTTGCGAGATAGTATCTGGATGCGGAATTGTAGCCGTCTCGGACCATGCCGCGCAGACGACTGCCGCCCTGCGCGCGCGTCAGCTCCGACTTCAGCGCCGAAGTGCCCGCATACTAAAGCTTACGACGAAATTGAGATGACAAGTGCAAAATTATTAAAAAACAACGAGGGTCAATTCGCGGGGGGGGGAGGGTCTCCAGACATCGATTGGACCAAAAGTGGGAAATGGAAACTTGTGCGCCAAAATCCCACAAGCAAGCACTTTTTGGTCAAAATGGAGTATGAATGGCGTTATTTCAGTGTTTTTTTGGCAAAAAGAACTGACAAGGCCGTGAACACACACACACACACACACACACACACACACACACACACACACACACACACACACACACACACACACACACACACACACACACACACACACACACACCTTTATCATCACGCCACACAGATTGAAAACAATTCAGAGAACAAGTCTGGGGCAAGGGTTGGCAACGCGCACCTGTCTCGAGATCGCGTCTCCATTATCCGCCCAGAGTTTCTGTATGGCCGCCAGTACGTCTCTGGGCAGGTTCTTGCGCGTGTTTTTTCCCGCTGTGGGAATTCATCAATTTTTGAGATGCCAAAATAATTTGAAAAAAAAAACACAAAGGTGCCTTTGGCGATTTCGGTGTCGTCTTCTGGCGCTTCGGGCACGACAATGCCCAATTTGCCCAGTTGAATCTCCGTGGAGACCAACGCGAGCGCGTTTTGGACCACGTTCGTGCGGTCGAGGCAGTCGATGCAGTTGACACGAGCCACCCCGCTCTGCAACCATGAGAACGAGTGCAGAAACAGTGGGGGGGGACATAAATGTGACGCAGGGGGGTCACCGAGTCTGCAGTACCCCCCCCCCCCCCGCCCCTTAAAGATGTTTCAACAAGACAGTCTAAAGTGAGAGAAGTGAATGTTTTTGCAGACGTTTCAGCGTTGTGGAGCAAAAACATCAAAATAACGCCATTTACATACACGACTCTAATTCGACTAAGTTTTGACTAAAAAGTACTTACCGGCATCTAGACGCTATTTTGGTAAGCAAATGTGGCATTCCGGACATTACCCCCCCCCCACCTCCTTTTCAGCCCTGACCCGGTTACATATACAGGTATGTGAGTGAAAGTGCGCCCGTGTTTTGCGTGCGTTTCTAGCGCGAGCACACGCACACACGCACGCACGTGCACGCTCAAAGAATACGACACCGTTTGACACAGCCACAAACGCATGCGCCAGCCCAGCTCACCTGTTGATAAACCAACGCGCCCGTAGGATCCCTCCAGGAAAACTTGAGCTCGTCGCGTACAACGCTGTACAAAGCCGACAGGAGCAAACCTCAAGTGCGCAGCGATGTGTATGGGCTACATTGGCATACGAGTCAGCGGCGATTTTTTTCTTTTTGGAGGGGACAGCTTCTCTCTCTTTTGAGGGGGGGGGGGGTGTCGACAATTCAACGCGAAAACGGTTGAAATTGTGGATGCTGAAAATGCGGCTTTTGAAATGGGTTACTGAAATGTAAATGGCTAGGGAGGGGTAGTCGACAATTAGAGCATACTGCTGAACAAACAACAAACCCCACTAATATGTTTTTTGAATCATTCGCACACTCACCAATGCGATCGATGCGCATGCCTCTGCACTGGCTGTGAAAGTCGAAGGCGGCGAAGCAGACGTGCTCGGTGTCGAGTTGTCGACAGGCGTCGAGGAATTGCCGAGATAGGGCCGCCTCCCTGCCGCGTTGGTCCAACAAGCTGACCACGACCACGGGCCTGCCGTAGAGGGCGAGCAAATTGTCGAAATGCGTCGACACAATTTGCAAGTTCTCCGAAGCGCTCCGATCGATCCTGAGAGGCGGCCGGTACTTGATGCCCTTCTGCGACCAGAACAGAGGGATGGAGGCGCGGATCTGAAAAGGCAAATCGGTATGGCAAACGTGCGCTCTTAGAAGCACTGATACCAAAAAAAAAAACACACGAACACCAAAGGGTCTTCAATTGGGGTCTTCCCTGGGGCTCTATTGGGAGGGGGCACTTTTATTTTAACCTTAGCCTACTCGAGGCACTGTTTGAATGGGAGTACTATTGAAGGGGGACACAATTAGAGAATTTACGATAAACAAAAACCTGTTTGTTGCTGTTTGTTTGTTTGTTCTGTTGCATCAGAAGTGAGGAACAAGCAAAAAGAGCCATTGATTTTCCCGTTTGATCGCCCTTTACAGGTTTCGTTCGACTGTGGGAGTTTTTGTCGTTCGGTCGCCCAGATTGGGTACAAGGATCGCATTCTTTGCATACACACCTGTACGAAGGAGAGATTGTGTCCGAAAATGCTGAGAATTTGCTCGGTTTCGACAAAGTTGGCGCAATCGGCCTCGCCGTCGATGCCGCGCTTCAGGTAGCGGACGCCCGCGCGTCGCGTGCTCCGTCGACTCATTAGCGTCACTTTCAGCTTAATCGATAATTAATTTGGAAAAATAAAACAGTGCGAGGACAAAAAATCGAGAAATGCAATGCGGGTTGAAGAACAGTCCCTGGAAAATACTGATGCGCCGTCAGAAAGATAGAGCAATGCCTGAGCACTTTTTTGTGGTTTCGGCAATAGCACACGCACGCACGCAAAATAATAAAAGAAGGCAGAAAAAAAGAGTCACCTAAACTACGAAGGTATTACAAGTGAAAAATTCGACATTACCGTCTCGTCCGGTACAAATTCTGTGGCGCCAAGCGACACTTCCATCTGACCGACGAATCCGCGCATCATGGGCGTGTAAAACGGGGAAACCTCTAAAAATCCACCATAATTCGGCAATGATTTCTCAGAAAATGCAACAACGAAAAAGAACGACGAGCAAGCTGACAAAACAAGACAGATTAAGCAGATTAACAGAAGGTCCCCTTGTTGTTGTTGGGGGGGGGGGGGGGGAGTACTGGGTACGGTGGGAAAGGTACAGGCCCTCAGCGCACCTATACAGAGAGATTCGGACTTCGGAATCCCCCCCCAGCGTTGTCCCCGCAGGCAACTATCATACTTGAACTGTGCCCCACCTAAAAAAAACAACTCGTTGATGCTAAAGAAGTGTAGGGTTCGCCACACCTGCCCAAGGGAGAAGGCGGAAGGCGGTAGGCGTGAAAAATCCATTACAAACATTATCCCAGAAAAACATTATCCCATTACAAACATTATCCCAAAACAAAACAAATTATGCAAAAACTAGGTCAAACCGCATGTCTCGCCAATGCCCTTCAGAGCGTGTCCGTTCCAAAAGAACCGCTCGTCGACGCCTACAGAGCCATCGCACAGTGATTTTGTCTAAACAAGCTACAGTCTAAACAGCACCACTAGCGGATCCAGAAGGGGGGAGAGGGGGGTCTGCCCCTCCTGTCAGCTCAGATTTTTTGTGGGGGGGGGGGGGGAGGGAGGGGGAGAGCTCAGGAGGAGGAGAAGAAGGAAAAAAGTCGACCACACGGGCAAAGGGCCGATTTTTGCGTTTTCCTTGGATTAAGGGACTCAAAAGCGTTAAAATTTTCCCTGCGGCACTGTGGTTCTATCGCAACACACTATTGTGTGTAGTGCAAACAAAGCAAATGCCGATGCCAGGGCCAAACCTTGACTTCTTCGGATAAACTGCGATAGAAAAAATGACCTTCACCCGCCTCCCTCTGTCAGAAAATCCTGGATCCGCTAGTGAACAGCACAACACTAGCACAAGTTCGCACGACGATACACTATGGATACATTCCGAAACACTTTTAACACGAAGTAAACAAATACCACTGTTATTACGCACGTTTCTTGTAATGTCGCCATTCTCGCAGAGATAAAAGCCAGGTTCGGAGTTGAACAGACGGAGCAATTCCTCCAGATTCTGCCTAAATCGGTCTTCATTGGGCCGCTGACCAAGTTTGTGCGTGCGTGTTTGATTCGAGCTTTCGAAGCCACAGTTGCCAGGCATGCGGCATCCCACCTAAAATTCTTGCAGTCTTCCAGTTGATACTTGGGTGTCGTCCCCTCGCTGACATCGCAGCATTTGGGCTGCTTTTTCGAGCTAGCATCAACAGCGGATTCATTGAAAGGCGTTGTTGGCGCAAGGGACGCTATCAAACTTTGAACGGAAGTTAGTTCGGACAGATTCGTACAGAGCGGCAGACCCACCACGCGCAGCACGAGGTAAATCGGTAACTAAAATACATTTCCATGGGGATTTTCCAATTTTTTTGTAGACACGTTGCAGACACAGGGGGGGGGGTGTGGGTTTTATTTTTTTTTTTTTTTCCCCCCCTCTTTTCTCTCCTTGGTTGCCACAGCCATAGGTGTAGATTGGTCCAAAAGCCAAGGGGGTCTCTGGGGGTTTCGAGGGGGGGTCTAGAGCCGTCCCGGATAAATGATCGGGATCGAAAATTTTGGAGGAGAGGTGGAGGAGGGGTGGAAGTGGAGGATTTTGCACAATAATGTGTAAAATGGGTACTTTTTGGTCTAAAATGGGTCAAAATAAGGTCTGGATAGCACTTTTCTGGCGTTTTTGAGTCACGCAACACTGAAAAAGAAACAAAAACACTCATCTTTACCAATTATTTTCAATATTGAGAAAGGGTTTCTCGCAAGTTACCCAGGCTGGCGATGGCCAGGGGGGCCTCTCTCCCGCAAAAAACCGGGAGCCAGGGGAGAGTAACCCCCCCCCCCCCCTTGACCCCACCTATCGACACAGCAAGGGCATTCTATATTTCCGACACGCTCACACACACACACACACACACGCACGCACGCAGCACGCACTGACGTAGCACGCACGCGCGTACACCCGCAAGCAGCACACACACACACACACACGCACACACACACACACACACACACACGCACAGACACACACAGACACACACAGACACAGACACACACACACACAGACACACAGACACACACACACAGACACACACACACACACACACCACACACACACACACACACACACACACACACACACACACACACACACACACACACACACACACACACACACACGCACGGCGCACGCACGCACAAACAACACTCACGTGTAATACAGGATGAGTAGCAATCATTCGCCTTTCCGTTACCAAAAGAGCCACAGGAACGAAAATGTGAGCGTTCAATGACAGCCTAAGAACGCCTAAAAAGTTTAGGCAAACCCCTAGGCAGACGGGTTTCTCCAGCAGTGCCGTCAGCCCGCCGTTCACTAAAACAGGTTTCACCTTTTTTGTAAATTGCATACATTACATTATACAAATACAACGTACATGCACATCAATAGAAATGTACATTTACCACGACTTTCGATTGTTTCACCGCTTTTGCGACAGAAAATCAGAGATTGTTCGCCGTGCGCAATAAGCGCTACGTATTTCGCGTCAATTAATACGTCCATATGCACAAAAGAAGTGAACAATATACAAAAGAATCGCTCAGTATAAACACGCAAGCACGTAAGCAAACTAAATCTCAATTTGCATGTAATGTGTGAAGCGCTTGCTCGATTACGGTACACAGGCAAGACGCCACGAACTCTGAAAGGAACTGTGTCTACGACTCAATATTCACCTGCAGAGGTTGTCACGCCAGTTGTTGACATGCCGAAACAAGAAAGCACAAAACTCTGCCGATTGATTGGCCAAGCAATTCTTATTGTTCGAGTTTCAGATATTCGAGTCCTGAGAGGCGAGAGCAGAGCCTAGACTGAGTCTAGTAGACGCCGACGTTCCACAGATGGCAGGCAGGCCCGTTAGTCGGCGAATGATAGAAGCAGAACCAGCATACCGTAACTTACCCAATGATATCCCCTCCCGTCCCAATAGTGCCCCCGCGTAGCGGGAGGTTGTTGTGCATGTCCCAAATTTGACGGTGAATAACTTGAGCTCTGATAGGTCATTTGGGCTGAAATTTTGAGAGGACGTAGCCACTGGTGTGCCATTTGTTGTCCTAAGATTTCAGTAAAATCCGATAACGTAAGCCATAGTTATGCCACTTTCAAGAGGAAGACGTTTTCAACTAAATTTCGTATCGCCGAAAGCGCGATTGCGCCTGCTGCGAGCGTCCCATTTGGACCAAACTTTGTGAAAATGCTGCTCACGTCATCGCCTTCAACCTACCGGAACGAAATACCGTACTGTACACTTTTCGATTAAGCGCACATAGAGAATGAATGCGTGTAGTGGACGGAGCAGTCAAATGAAAATGCACAACTGTGTTGTGCAGTGGGAATAGTGTTGGCCGCTTTTGCACACAAACGTTGCAAGATGCTGTAGACAGAGAGAAGAGGAAACGGTGCCGGTATATGATTGGTATCGCACGTCTTCATCATCCATCTTTCATCCTGTCTGCCTATGCTGTAGTGTTTTGGGTGCGCGTTCCACAACCTCTCTCGGCCTACGTCTTGGCGTTGGGGCTCAGATAGCTGACCGACTTCTGGACAGTGTGGTTGATGAAATTTCAGAGATCGACAACAATGACGTGAGCAGCATTTTCACAAAGTTTGGTCCAAATGGGACGCTCGCAGCAGGCGCAATAGCGGTTTCAGCAACACGAAATTTCGTTGAAAACGTCCTCCTCTTGAAAGTGGCATAACTATCGCTTACGTTAATGAATTTCACTGAAATATTAGGACAACAAATGGCACGCCAGTGACTAAGTACTCTCAAAATTTCAGCCCAAAAGACTTGTCACAGCTTAAGTTATGCGCTGACAAAGTTGGGACATATAAAAAATAAAGCCCTGTACACATACTGTAGCTACCCGTAATCGGTACCGTCCCGTCCCGTACTCTTACGACTGCGACGCCGATGATATGCACATCACAAGCTACAAGACAAGCTATAGACAGTAGGTGGCGCGATCAAGCAAAAGAATAAGAAATTAAGAACACAACGTCGTCAAAGTTATATAACAAGAAAGGAATCAATCCGCGTTATTGGCTTCGATCCTTCGACGACATGATTCATTGAAACCCATATGAGAACAGTTCGCATCCTCTGCACAGGCAGAACGTTTCTCGACACTACATGCAAGGTCGATTTCGAGCATATGCCGCATTTGTGTTGGAAACAGTCAACACTCTCAGCCACTGAACCTGTGAACTGACTCACAAACGAATGCACCATAATCCACATCACGTCACAAAAAACGCAACAACAGTCAACACCAATTTCCCGACAAGGGACAAGTCTAGACAACTTAGGAAAGACGATAGGAAATCGAAAATCACTAAAACGCCTCATTTCGATGATGACGGCGCCGAAATGTTGACACGTCAGCCATGGGAATGACGCGGCTGGCTCTCCCGTGGGACGCGAGAGCGCGCGATGGCGCCCGCTCGGCTCGCCGTTGGGTGCAACAGAACACCCACCGAATTATTGCTCGGCGAACGTCCGTCACAAACAAGACCGTTAGAACGCTGAAAATCGGAGCAGTGGGGGTGGGAGGTTCTCTCCAGTCACCCCCTCTCCTCTCCCGGGTGCGTCGGCACTTGCTGCTGATAGTGCGTCCGTGCGTGCGTGCGGACCATAAAATGTAGACCGACTACAATTTTAAACTTATTTTTCAAAGAAAGCAAAACGGCGCCATAGTGCACTTTAAAAGGTCTACTTTCCGCACTGCCCTGTCTATTTGATCGTATGGAAGGATTGCAGACTTTTTGAACGGCAGGTAACGCACAGTTCGCTTTTCTCACCCGTTGGACGAGTGCGTTGTCAACCAAATGAGTACGGTGGTCACGTAGTAGCCCCATTTACCGGTGGCCCACAGGGAAAAGAAGTGGAAACTGGCTATGGTGGTACTCAACGCGACAACGTTCAGAACTGTCAGCACAAGAAAGTTGATTTCTTGGCGGCGTCGGTTCCGTGAATCGATTCTCTGCGCCTCCGTCGAACCCGCAGTCTTAGAAAGGGACAGTAGAGCCTGAACAGTTAATAGGATTCAAATTCAAATTAGAAAAATCGTGACTCACCAAATTGCCCTTTCTCAAACACAAGAGAGCCAAGAAGTTGAACAGCAAGATCAGCGTGATGACAATCATGCTCAGATAAAAGTCGAAATAGAGTGACACAAAGCGACCACATTCTGTGTCCTCATAAGTCCAATAATAGCCAACTGGATCAAAGTATAATGCGCAACCGTCCCAATGTAACACAACAAATATGAGCAATGGCGGAATCCAACAGATCACTGCAATTTGCACACGGTATTTAGGACGGCAGTATCCAATCAGTAATCAACTCGGCAGTACCTCGGAAATGTGGATGTCAGAGAAAAATTGAAGTGACGTGTTTTTTTTTTGCAAATCCTTACTACAAAATACAATTCAATTGTTCTTGTTGTTTTCTTACAAAGTCCGCCTGAACTACTTTAAAAAGGTAGCGTTAGCGCTGCAATGTCTGGTACCGATGGCAGTAATGGTGCCCCTGCTGGCGAAGATGTGCCTGTAATATATTGGTGCGCTCATCGCGACGGCCCTGTTCACCGCCGTGCCCAGGATAGTGAATAGGCTGGCGAACCAACAGAGGGCGGTGACGCGACCGAACAGCTTGCCCCACCAGCCCTTGGCCAACTCCTCCCAATTCCTGAAACTACCGGTATTTAGTGTAAATCCTCCAGTAGTGCCCTATCAAATGCCGTGTGCCTTATTTGGGCAAAAATATAGTAGTACAATGGTATAAAGTGGTAAAATGAAGTGGTATTTTACACGGCTGCGCCAGTTAATACTAGACGTTTCAGCAACTATTAACCAACCAACCAGAATCAACCAACTCAATCAAATTCAGAATCCAATCAATCAATCAATCAAATCTCAATCAAATTCAGAATCAACCATAAAGTGGGCAAAAAGTGACGAAAAACACTAAGAATGCAAAATTTGTTTTACCTTTAAAAATTACGAGGTCGAAATTACAGTGCTTTTCCTCCAATAGTGCCCCCTGGTAAGGGACGTTGAAAGTATTTTTTGTTTGTGGTGTTTTTTTTTTTTTTGGTGTGTGTGTGTGTTGGTGGTGGTTATTTTTATTTTTATTTTTTGTTTTTTTTGTTTTTTTTTGCTTTCGCTGCGTTGCTTTCTTTTAGTGCCGCCGGGGCACTATTGGTGGTTGTATCATGTATGGTATTGAAGTGCATATGGTAGTAATTTGTTGGACAAGTATGTACTTGCCTAACATTACCATTTTCTAAAGTTATTTTCGCGTAGTAATTGAGCGTTTCGCCCCTATGCTTAACGCTCAAAGTGGCGGGGCTCTTCAGAAGCGACATTGTGTCCATCCAGGTGTAGCATGCGTGCGTTTGGACTCTCTGTTTACCCCATGGTCACAGGGGCCATCCAAAAGGCCATAACGGCCAGCACGCCGGCGTCGGCGACGGCCATGGACGTGCTGAGGCGGGCGAAGGGCGTGCCCTTGGTCGCGGCCGTCCTGTTGAGGGCCACGACAGCGGCCAGCGTCACCGCCAGGCCCGTGGCGGCGAGCGCGAAACTGACGGCGCCACAAACGAGGTCCGAGAACGTGACGAACAGAAGAGAAAATAAGTCGCTGGCGCCTGATGGGGAGGCGAAGGTGCGATTAGCCGACATGGGACGGGAGTAACACCTGAATAGACCGAAATGAGACCAAAGCGGCAATGTCAACTTACCATAAACTCTCCTATAGTGCCCTTTAAATACTCTACTATTGGATAATTCACGTTTATACGTAAGTGGCAACTGGCAAATAAGGCCAATCATGCTCAGGCCTCGCGCCGCACACCCAATGCACCTCCACACACTTTACAGGTATGGTGGTGCTGGTTCAGTCACAGAGACGACAGTACAACATGCGGTGACGAACCCAGCAACCAACCTCCTCGGTTTCTCTAGAAAGTCGGGCAGTTTCAGCGCGTCTTCAATCGAAATGGAAAGCAATCACAACGAAAATACGCGCTGCACGCGACCGCCCTTTAGAAAGCGCTGCGCTGGTAGACACTACCGTAACCCCTATAATAGGCGTCCGAAGTTCAGCCATTCTCACAGTTTCAAGGTATGTACCTAGCACTGCAAAACATTGTCTGCATTGTAACTCTGTTCTCCTCAGTGGAGAATCCAGGACCAGGATCCAGGAGGGGACCTCTCCCTCCAGAAATCGAAAATCTAGGGGGAAAAGGGGGGGGGGCTGGGCCGTGGGAGAAGATACGCGCCTACGGAACCTAGTTTTGCGCATAAAAATGCGTGAACATAAATGGTCGAATATCGCAAATTTTCGAACTGCGGCGCCGATTTTTATGCTGTACTCGTCAACGTTGGTTGGACCGATTGAGTGCCCAAGACATTGCCGAAATGGCCCAGCATCTGTAAATTTCAACAGGGTTTCCCCTTTCTGCTAAATCTTTCCCCTTCCAAAAAAAATTCTGGATCCGCCACTGGTCCTCCTAAGTCACCGAGATTCAGATTTAATTCAGAATCAGAATACAGGCAATGGTTTCAATTCAAACATCCAGCGCATGAGTGGGCGGTTAGGGTAATCCGTTAAGCGCTTGACCGTATGGCTAGCACGAAGAATGCGCCTACGCCTCCCGCCAGAAAGCCTAAGAACAGATCTTAGTGCTCGACCAAGCACGAAATGTTCTGCGTGATTTGAAAATCGAATCCGGGCTAGACACGCAAGAGAGGTGCATTTGTGGCGCCTTCTAGCGACGGCTGTAGACGTAGACAGCGTCTGTGTGGTCCCCGTCGTGTCTTCTATTACTGGACGCGCAGTACGAACGAACCATGCGAAAAAGTTAATACTGACCGGATTTTAATCGAAACGACAGCTCAATTGAGGCCACTAAAGCAATCGCTGCTGGTGGGGGGGGGGGGAGGGGGAGGGCACTACAAGACGGAAGTGTACTCTTACCCTCCTACCTGCAACCAGGTACATTTCTTCCCTTTGTCATCACCCTCCCACTCCAAAATGGCTCTTCCACATCACCCCCCAGGATGGTCTCACTCTCTGACCCTCCCCCACCATACATGTAACGGAGGTGGATATACTGGGTTTGACCCTACCCACATCCCCTCCCCCAGGTTTTCCTGAACCCCCGCCAAACCCCCAGACTTTTTTGGAAACTTTCTACTACTTACTATAATGAAAAATGAATGTTTTGTAGTGTTTTTGAGCGAAAATCGACCAAAAAGGACCTATATTGCGTTATTTACAGTGTATTTTGACTAAAAATTACCTATTTTGGGGTTTTTGCAGTGTTTTTGACTAAAATTGACCAAAATTGCCAATTTTGCATTCCCAGAACCCGCCCCCCCTCCAGATTTTCACTCAACCCACCAGTCACAACCCCCTCCAGAAAGTGCTCAAACCCTTCCAGCCAGGTCCAATTCCCGATTACAGGTATGTCCCCCCAGACCCCCCTCCCCAGCAGGTAAAAAGCCCGGTTGCATGTACAGGGTGTATCAAAACAATATGCCCCCCCCCCCTAGGGAAATACTGGTTGGACGGATTTAGCTGAAATTTAACATAGATGTAAGCCAAACAAAAATACAAGACCAAATTAAATTTCACGCAAATCGAACAACTGAGCATCGAGATAGGAGCAATCATCCAAGGTACAGTGAACAAAAGTTGGTTTTGCGTAAAAACATTACTGTGTGTTTTATGGCAACAATTTCTCGTTGAAGGGCAAACAATTGCTTTAAACGAGTGTCGAGGGCCATGTCACGCTTGCGAAAGGGCAATGACACTGACCAAGTGCGTCTCGTCGATGAAGCAGCTGCGGTCACTTTCCGAATGCACGCGACGCAGGTGCACAGTTCATCACCAGAAATTGGGTGGCTCAGGCCTCAGAAGCGGTAGCGATCTGCTGTAACGATGGGTCACAGAGCAGTGGAACAGAGAGCCGCATGACTTGGCCATCACCGACCAATGTGCCGTCAGCCCACCACTGCTGATTCTCCAAGAAACGGGTGAAGTGGCGACAACAGCAAGATTTTTCACTGTACCTTAGATGACTGCTCCTGTCTCGACGCTCGGTTGTTCGTTTTGCGTGAAATTTGATTTGGTCATGTATTTTTGTTAGGCCTACATGTATGTTGAATTTCAGCAAAATCCGTCCAACCAGTCTTGCCCCTGGGGGGGGGGGGGTGAGCAAATAGTTTTGATACACCCTGTACATGTAATAGGTAGTGTAGGTAGTGTACCACGCTTCTCATGCCTCAAAACAAAAACAAACGTTGAGAATCTCCAAGAAGCGCAGAGCAATACTATGAGACGTCTTCAGCAAGAATGAAGATAGACGAAGATCGCACAAGTGGGTTGGCTTGCTGGGGTGGGGTGGGGCCAGGGGGGGCGTGTATGTATAGGAAGACAGACAGCCCAACCAGTTACAGACAGTCTCCAATCCAACAAAGGCACCAACTCGTACAGCGAATTGGCAATTGCGCGAGCAACAGAGAACAACAGCTTGTATACGAACGACATGGTATACAGTACCAAACGCATTTGTTAACGCGCATTTATACTTTACACGTAATTATATCGGGTAATGATGTAATAAGTTCAAAGGTCAAAGTTCATAGGTCAGGTAGGACTAGGAGGTCAGGATAGGTAGGAGGTCAGGGGGGCAAGGAGGGGCCAAATATGGGGGAGCGTTATTATAGGGTTTACGTAGCTGCATTTTTTGGTCATAGGGTCTACATTGCACTGCAGCATTTAGCAGTTTCATGGTCATATAACAGTCCTAAAAAGTTAGCCCAACATTTACTCACTTTTATGGTTTTAGACAGGTTGAAAAACTTTATAAAAATTGTGGGAGTGGGAGTCGGGTTGGGGAGGGGGGGGGGTGGGTGAAAAGTTCTGGGTGGGTGATCAACCCTGTAACTGGGGGTACCAAAAGTATTTTTAACTAAAAGTACCCAAATTGGGGTACTTTGCAGTTTGTTTTGGAGTAAACATTGACCGTGACTACCGATTCCCCCAAGACCTCTCAAATTCCCCCCCCCCCCCATAAGGTGCTCTGACTATGACCCTCCCCCCTGATGCAGAACCTGGGAACAGGCATGGTCACCAGGGGGGGGGGAGGAAGTTCGTAGAGACATCACCACTGCACAGGCTGTCTTTGGTACGTGTCCAGCCACGCTCCACCGAGTGGTCACCGCGCAAACAGTGGCCTGCACTTCGAGTGTTCGTCCAGAAACCGTCGGGTTTTGTCCGCAAAGTCCGAGAAGGCGCCATCCGCCATTTCGTCGATAAAAATTCTCCCTTGAAATTCGTCAAAATTTTCGGCAAACGGCGGCACTTGGTCGCTTCTCAGCACGTAGGGGTGCAAGAGGAGGCCGGTGTCACATTTTAGGTACCCCCACCTAATTGTTGCCCCCAGGGGGCAACAATTATGAATCGTCCATTTTTGTTGCCCCCATGGGGGCAACAATTATGATCTACCTGTCCATTTTAGTTTCACCCAGGGGCCAACAATTATGAGTTGTAGATTTTTGGAGACGTGTCACAAAAAGAACCAACAAGAGCTCTGTTGGTGTTGCTGTACCATCGTCTGTACACCGAAACGTAATTCCACCATAACTTAACACACAATAGAGCATGCATCGCACAAGTGTGGCGCCACAACACTTACACAAACACCGATCGCACGCACTCACAAACTGCTACACAATCCAACACAACAGCACAATACGGCTCACAGACATACTGGGCTGGGACACAACACGACACGGCAGATGGATCGCTACACGTACTGTGCACGAGACAGCGAAAAGGATCGGCCAGCTTTGGTATTCATCGGCTGTGCCAACTTGGGGGAAGGTCTCGATGATGCCAGCCACAAAGCAGTCCGTCAGGTGCTTGCGCATGATGGCCTGCATGAACGAGACGTCGACGATGCTGCGGCCCCTACCGTCCGCCAAATCGAACGCGTTGGCGACGGCGAACAAGCCGGTCTCTGGCACCGGTCTGCGTCTGAGACTTGACCATGGTCACGTGGAGTTCGCCGTCAACGGCGCTCGTTCCGTACAGCTGGCACAGGTTGATCCTCGTTTCCTTGATAATGTTCGTGTAGAGGGAGTCGACGAGGAGCACCTCCCCGCCGACACTGCTCGACACGACCCAATGGTGTTTGCGCGTGTGCAGAACCTGCCAGCGCCGCGTTTCCACCCCTTCCATGACAGCACGACACATCCGGTGCTCGCTCCACTTCTTGTTCCGCCTTTGAGCAGACGCGCAGATGTTCATAAATAGCTCCCGCTTAGTGATTTGTCTTGTGATTTGGGCGCATTATTGTTGCCCCCTGGGGGAATCTAAAATGCCCTTGGCTGCCATAATTGTTGCCCCCATGGGGGCAACAATTAGGTGGGGGCATCTATTATGTGGCACCGGCCCTTCGGACGTCGCGAGAGAAACCAGTAGATTTACCGGTTTGAGGCTCAACAAGCATGGCCGTGTGCGGCCCAACGCCCGCGGCTATTTGCGAGAATTGTTTGAGTCGCGCCGGTGTGGGCAGGGGAATCTGAAGCGAGCGAGAAGCGAAACGAAGAAGTAATAAAGATGAAAGAATGAGGCAAAAAAGGAACTGGTAAATGAGACCAAGAACGCACCAATCTCCCAGAAGAATCAAAAAGATCCAACAGCAGAATAAGTGGAATGTCATCCATTTTAAAATTTGGCAATAACTCTGAGTGTAGTCTACAACGAGGTGCGTGTAGTGTATGCACATGCAGGGAGTTACGACCAGGGTTGGGCATTTAAAAAAAGGAAATGGGTCAACTAAGTCTCTTTTAATAAACATCCTTCAATTATTTTTTTTACCTAATGCATGTGCTTAGCGTTGATGCAGCTGTGTACCGCTTGCCAAACCGTCATAAGTAGTCGCTTCATTCTTGGGAACACAACAAAAAAAAAATACCTACGCACTTTCGAATACGTTTGAAATCTTATTTTTAGGGGCCATTTATACTTCGCTCCGCTCTGCTCCGCGCAGCGTAGTCGGGAGGCCGCTCCGCGGGAGCCGACTCCCGCGCAGCAATGCGCCGCGGTAGTGGCGTACTAGCCAGCAACCAGTGTGGCGGTTCGGCAGTAAACCGATTTTTTTTCTGAGTATCGGTCGGTGTCGAAAATGTGGTGTCGTCTACCCAAGCAAAACAGAAAAAAAAATATTAAAACTAATGACCTTGAGCGAGCTTTCTCGTTTGTCGTTTCTCTAGACGCACATCCCACTCTGCCCCCAGTCCCAGACCCCCTCCCCTGTTCTCAGAACAACGTTCACGTATGCATCACATGAGTTTTGCGCCTCAGCAGAACTGAGAAAGCCAACCGATTGTCACAAGCACAACACGCAGATCACTGGCACAGGTTCAATAACGGCAGCGCCCAAAATCTGTTTTTCTTTCTTTTATAATCACGTTTTGTTGCAATCCAGGTACCTTGTGGCTTGCGCAAGCGGTGGTCGACCACTGTTGCTCCTAAAATCGTCAAAACTCTAATAACGTTATACGCACACACGCACACACACACTGCTGGCGCATGGACTGTGGGTGTGGGACATAACAAAAAATCAAAAAATTCAAACATCCCCCCTCCAGAACCCGGTCACGGTTATTGATGGGGGTGCTTTTGACCGCATGACGTCAACGCTGCTGCTGAGGACTGCGAGGCCGAAGGCGCCAATCCGAAGCTTTTGAACCACCTGATTAGAGGCAATTTAAGTGACGCGCAGATTTGTCTCGTAGCACCCCACAGAAATGCGGGGGGGGGGGGGGGGGTTGGGTTGGGCGGTGTCCTGAAAATCCCGAATTATTCGTGCTGTTAAAAAAATTGGCGATTCCCCTGGATGCCCTGGCGTGCTCTGGAGGGGGGGGGGGTAGCGGGGTATTATACCCTATCCCAAAAGACATTCGGAATGACCCCAACCCCCGCCCTCGGGATTTTATTTTCTGAACCTCAAGCCTGGGACGCTGTATTTTCGCAGTTTTTGCCTTTTTGGAGCACCCCCCTCCACCAAATAATGGCTTTTAGGTCCCAAACAGCTAAATAACACTGTTTAGAGCCTATTTATACCCATTTTTGACCGAAAAGTATAAGTATAAGTCAAAAAATGGTCAGCTACCCCCCCCACTTTTTGCTCTGGAGACCCCCACCCAAAATCGGCCAGCTACCCCCCACTCTTCCCGACCCGGTTACAGAGGTATGTTTCCGTGGGCAGGGCACCTATGGTTGTGGGTGGGGGGGGGGGGGGGGACGGAAAGTTTCGCGATGTCGACTTCTTTCATTGTCCTTTCACTTACAATGGTGGGTTTTTCGGCAAAATATGGGCTGCTTTCGGCAAAATATGGGCTGCAAGAGGTTAAAATTGGTCTGGAAACAATTGAAACGTAAAATTGTGACAAATAAAAACAGCTCACTGGATCACGACATTTCGTTTCTTCAAGAAGTTCATCTGCGTAACAAAATTGCAAGGTGATCTGTTTGCGCGCCGCCGCCTCTCGTCAGCGATTTCCCACAGCTCCTTCCGCTCGGATTGGCAAAAGCGGGCCTGAAAAATAACAAATAAATTAATTATTTCATTATTTTTTTTTCCGTCAAGTTAGAAACAAAAACGACTGACTGGCGAGAAGCAGCTGTTCCTCACTCTCGTGTAGCCAATCTCGGGTCCCAGCTGCGGCGCGATTTCGGCGCAGGCGTTCGGCTTGGCTCGCGGAGTGTGCTGTTTGGAGTTCGACGACATTTTCCAGCGACACTAGTGATCTCTGACAGCGTCGGTTAAGCACTCTTTCCATTCTTCTGTCATCTTTGGACCATTGTCTGCCATTATTCTTAGCCTCCTTTCAATTCTCAGCCGATTTCAATACCGCGAATCAAAAAATATTCCAACAGTGCTGGAATACGCTTGCCGGCGCTCCGCGGAGCAGACATTTGAATTTGGCGTGAAGGTCTCGATTGGAAAATGTGATGCGCGCAGCGCGAGTATAAATTACTTTTGCTCCGCGCGGAGTAATCTGCTGCGCGGAGCAGAGCGGAGCGAAGTATAAATGGCCCCTTAGAAGCTCATTTTCCCTGGTTCTAACAGAGCGTAGCGCACACCTTTTGACTTCGTCATCATCAAAGCACTGAATGAAGACCCCCTTGGAGCGTTGGCCGTTTCCGTAGCCCAAATCTTTCAGTTCTGTGAGAAAAAGCCGCGAAATGTCTTTGCCCTCTTTCAGGTGGAACTTCGGCTTCTTGATTTCCGGATAGATGCCGACCGTTTTGTTCAGCAAACGCGAAAGCTCTTGCACCAATTCAACGTCTTCACGAAATGTTGGGATCTGCAGGAACCAGTGCGTGCGTGCGTGCGTGCGTGCGTGCGTGCGTGCGTGCGTGCGTGCGTGCGTGCGCGTCAGATCCCCGAGTGGGGCGTAACAAAATGGCATAACGCATACCATGCTGTAAAACTCTTGATATACACACCGTGGGGGGGGGGGGCTCTATCGCCATTTTTTATGCGGTGGGGGACATAAGTAACCGCGTCTGGTAGAGTGGGGGGGGGGGTGCATGGCCCTTTGAGAGGGGAGTGTGTGTGTCTGGAGACAAAAGTTAGGGGGAGCACAATGGAATCTTCGGGGGGTGTGTGTGGGGGGGGGGGGGGGTGTGGTTGTGTGTGTGTGGGGGTGGTTTTTTTTTTTTTTTTTTTTTTTGTATGGTGTGTGAATTTTGGTGTTTTTTAAAATAATGAAAGTTGGTGTTTGTTTATATGTGATGGTTATGTATTGTAGTGTTTATTGTATATGTTTATAGATTTTAAATTTTTGTTTGTGTAGTGTGTAAATGATATTGTGTGATTTGGTGTGGAGTTGTGAGTGAGTGTGTTTTGTTTGTGGTTTAGTAAGAATTTTATTAGTATGTTGTTAGAATATTTTATTGATGAGATTGAGGTGGTGAGGATGGTGGTGATTGTTTAAATAGGAGAGGAGGAGGAGGGAGATAGTGAGAGGAGATAGTGGTGAGGGGAGGGGTTAGTTTATTTATTATTTGTTTGTGTGTTGGAATGGGTGTTGTATGTTGTGTATGTGTGTGATGTGATTGTGTGTTGTATTTATGAAGTTGTTTTATTTTATGTGGTGGGGTTTGGGGGGTGTGGGGGTGTAAGTGTGTAATAGTTTGATTAAAATAATTTTTGAATTGATTTGTATATTTTGTATGAGATGTGAGATGTGGATAGTGTGTTGTGTGTGATTGTGAGATATTTGGAGTGTGTATGATTAAGTTGTTGAAGTGTATGTGAGTGGGAATTGTTAGAAGTGAGTTAGGTGATATGAATAGAGTATGAATGTGATTTTATTTTGTGAAATGAGTTGAAATTTTTAAATTGATATGTTGGGATTGTTTTTAGGGGAGGAAGGAGAGAGGAGGGAGGAGGGTTGGAGGAGATAGGTGAGGGAGGGGGATAGTTTATTTTTGTTGTATTGTTGATTTGAGTGGTGTATAGTGTTGTGTTGTGGTGTGTGAGTGTTGTGTGTTGTATTTATGAATATGTTTTATTTATGTGTGGGGTGGGAGAGAGTGTGGGGGTAGTAAGTGTGTGAGAGTTTAGATTAGAAAATAATTTGAAATATTGTAATTATTTTAATGGTGAGATGTGAGAATGTGGATAGTGTGTGAGCTATGATGATTATGAGATATATTTGGAAGTAGTGTATGATTAAAAGTAGTTGAAGAATGTATGTAGAGTGGAGGAATTGTAAAGAGGATTAAAGAAAAAAAAAAAATGATGTAAGAGATGAAATATGAAATATGGATTTTTGAGTTTGTGTGAAATGAATAATTTTCTTTCTTTACTATAACCCCGTGTCTGTCTGTGCGTGTGTGCCTCGGGGAGTGGGGGGTGGAGGGTGTGTGGGTGTTGTGGTAGTGGTGATTGATTGTATGTGGGTGTGTATTTTATGAAAGATATGGGGTCTTATTTTAGGTGGTGGTGAGTGGGGTGGAGAGGTGGTGGGGCGTGTAGGTATGAAGGGTAGTGTAATGAGTTTAGTAGATGGTTGAGTAGAGAGAGAATAATTTTGAAGTTATTTTTTAAAAAATTGTTTGAATGGGTGGATGGAGAGTGGTAAAAGGTGGAGGATGTATAGGAGGGTGGCTGTAGAGTTTTTAAAAGAAATAGAAAAAGTAGGAGAGAGGATCTCGGGGGTGTTTGGAGTGTTGTAAGTGGAATGCAGAAGAAATGGGGTTATGTAGTAGGTAGCGTTGGTTTGATAGTGGTAAATATGTTATAGATTTAAATAGATGTTTGTTTTATAAATGTAGGTAGGTGTAAAATGAATATTAAGTGTGGAGGCTGTTAGAGTGGTGGAAGTTTAGATGAGGGAGTGAGGCATGTGTTTTGGTTTCGTGGGTTTGAGGTGAGATAATAAGAATGTAAGTAGATGGAGGATTGTTAAGAGTATTAGATTGAGTATGATGAGATTGCAGGGATAGCAAATGGGAGATGGTTGTTAGGCGTGATGTGAGTTTGTTTAAATAGGGGAGGGAGAGCAGGGGAAGGGAGGGAGGGGAGGGAGGTAGGTGGAGGGAGGGGAGGATAGTGGTGAGGGGGAAGGGGGGATGGTAGTTTATATTATGTATTTGTTGTGTGTGTTGGGGAGATGGGGAGGTGGAGGGGTGTGTATGGTTGGTGGTGATGGTGTGTGATGTGAATTGATGGTGGTGCTGTATTTATGAAAAGTATGGGGTTTTATTCTATGGTGGCTGGGGGCTGGGGGGGAGAGTGGTGGGGGGTAGTAAAGGGTAGTGTAATGGAGTTTAGATGCAGTCAGAGAGGGGGATCATTGAATGTGAATTTAAGTAAATGATTTGAGTGATGATGAAGATGTGGTGAGATGTGGGGATGAGTCGTGTATAGGGTGTGTAGGATTAGTGCAGGAGATGGTCTGGGATAAGGTGTGATGATTACGTTGTTGAAGATGTATGGTGAGAGTGGAGGATTGTTAGAAACGTGAGGGGATCTGAGGAGATGGATGATCGGAGGCTGGAGATGATGAAGATGGTCAGGATTATGTAGTTATGTGTGAAACCTGCAAAGCTATAGAAAAGAGATGCTTTGAAATGTGGATTGTATGAAAGATTGGTTTTCATAGGGGGAGGGAAGCGGGAGCAGGAGGGAGGCGGGAGGCGCTGCGGGGAGGGAAGCGGCGAGGACTAGGGTAGGCAGAGGCGGCGCGGCGGCTAGTTTATATTATGTGTCTGTATCTGGGTGCTGGATCTCTCGAGGAGGGATGGTAGGAGGGTGGTATATGTGTTGTAGTATAGTGGGTAGGTGGTGAGTGCAATTGCGCTCGGTGGCTGCTGTATTCTATGAAAAGATATGCAGGGTTTCTATTGCTATGGTGGCTGGGGGCTGGGGCGAGAGAGGTGGTGGGGCGGTAGGTCTAAGGGTAGTGTGCAGCGTTTCAGACTGCAGTTGGCGGAGCGAGAGAGAATAATTTTGAAAATGAATTTAAGTACAATCTATTTTCAAATGGGACATGGAGATGGTGAGAATGGTGGCAATGGTCGTGTACAGGGTATGCATGGATTAGTGCAGGATGATGATTTGGCGAAGTCAAGGTCGTGATGATTCAACCGTCGTTGAAGACTGTATGGTCAGAGTGCGCAGCGCAATTGTTAGAAACGGAGCGGAGCTCTGAGAAGCAAACCCCCCTGGCATGGTCAAGCATAGAAGCAGTGATGAAGATGATCAGCGATTATTTCTGCAAGTTCTGTGTGAACACCTGCAAAGCTACCGCAAAAGAGATGCTTCTCTTCCTGACGCCGCTGGCATATGTACTGGCAGCATTTGCGCTTTTCAGTAGGGGCGAGCGCGAAGCGGCGAGCAGAGGAGGCGAGGCGCGCAGCGCGAGCGTCCGTCGCGAGCGCGAAGCGGCGAGCGACTCCGCGTGAGCGCGCGCGAAGGCGCGCGCGGCTGCGCGCTAGTATATCTATCGCTGTCTGTGACTGGGATGCTGGATCTCTGGAGGAGGGATGGTGGGAGGGTGGTATATGTGTTATAGTAATGGTCGGTAGGTGCTGACGTGCATTGCCTCGGTGGCTGCTGTATTCTATGAAAATATATGCAGGGTTTCTATTGCTATGGTGGCTGGAGCTGGGGAGGGGGCGACTGTGGGGCGCGTAGGTCTGCGCAGGGGTGGTGTCCGCGAGTTTCAGACTGCAGCCTCAGACAGAGAATAATTTTCATGTGATTTAAGTACAATCGACTTCTCAACTGAGTCAATAAGACTGGTGAGACTGTGGCGCGATAGTCCCAGTGTCTAGGGTGTGTACGGACTTAGTGCTGGACTGATCCGATTTGGTGAAGTCCATGGTCGTGATGACTTCACCTGAGTCGTTGAAGACTGTCTGGTAGGAGTGCGCAGCGCCAATTGATAGAGACTTCCTTGTGACTCTGAGCCTCGCCCGCCCCCATGGTCGAGAGCCACTAGAAGACATGATGAAGATGGTCAGCGACTTGCTGCCCAACGCCTTCTGTGTGAACACCTCTGCACACAAGCTCTCTCTCAGCACCCACACAGAGATGCTTCTCTCTGACACTCACTGTGGCATATGTACTGGCACACGACTTGCGCTTTTCACTAGGGGCGAGCCGCGAAGCGGCGAGCCCAAAGGAGGCGAGGCGCGCAGCGCCGAGCCCGCTAGCGTCGCGAGCCGCGAAGCGGCGAGCGAGAGGAGCGCGCGCGAGGCGCGCGCGAGCAGCTGTGCCTTTCTAACGCCTGGTGTGTCTGTCTGTGGGTGTGTCCGCACTTTCCCAGGAAGCTGGGTGGGTCCTGGAGGGGTGCCTTATGGGTCATTGTGATAGTCCCCTCCAGATGACGTGCAATTGTACTCGGTGGTCCTGCTGTACTTCTCTATGAAAAGATATGCCGGGTCTCTATTTCTACTGGTGGCTGGGGGCTGGCGAGGGAGCGAGGTAGTGGGGCGCGTAGGCCTACAACAGGGTAGTGTACACGCCAAGTTTCAGACCTGCAGCCCTCAAGACAAGAGAGAAATAAATGTTTGAAATGTGAATTTAAGTAACAAAAATCTATTTCTCAACACTGGGTCAGTGGAGACTGGTGAGACAGTGGCGCAATAGTCCCAGTGTACCAAGGGTGTGCACGGACTTAGTGCAGGACCGATCCGATTTGGCGAAGTCCAAGGTCGTGATCGACTTCGACACCCTGTCTGTTGAAGACCATGTACTGGTCAGAATGCGCCAGCGCCAAATTGTTAGAGAACGATCCATTGGGACTCTGAGGCATGCACGCACGCACGCACACACATGGAATGGTCAAGAGCCACTAGAACACCATGATGAAGATGGTAGCTGTTGTATTCTTGTCCGGGTGTACGATAGTGTTTCCTGTACACGGACGTTTATTGTCTGACCGAGTTGCGGAGCGCGGAAACCCAAGACTGCCCTCCTCACGATAGGAGGGCCGCGCCGACAGAACGAGGCGGCTCATCCATCAGGCGACGCTGATGGTGGAGACAATAGGGCGGCCAGAGGCGCCTTAGCCGTAAATGGACGCCGACAAAGACAGTTGTAAACAATCGCGAGTAACTGGCGCAGAGCGATTGTTATAGAGGCGGCGCGCCAAAGGTGAGAGCGCCGCCATTACCGTACTATGAAGTGTAGCGCGTTACATGGTAAAGGCGTGAACGCGCGGACACATCATTATCCCCCTCTCCCCTCCTCTTTGAGGGAGAGTATCGCGTCGGGGGGACGGCCGTGATTGGGTCGAGTCGAACGCCGTGGCTGACGTTGGTGACGGCTGATGACAGGAGGCGACTCAGGCGGGAAGTAGCGGCGCATCTTGCGAGCATTCCAAACGTAGCCATCCGAGAGGCGATAGGCGTAGCGGCCCAAGACCACGTCGACTCGTTTTGGCGTGGACCAAGGGGTCTGGCCTTTGAAAACTTGGCCGCGGCGGGTGAGAACCATGTCACCGACGCTGTATAGTCCACGATTCTGCAGATGCGATGGCGGCCTATTCTGCTCAACGCGAGCGTCGATCTCGCGCCCAGCTGCTTTGCGTCGTGGGAGTGGCAGTGGACGGAGCCGTGGTGCCACAGGCTTAGCATCTTCTGCTGGCACAATCATGTGTTGGAAGTCAGGCACAGTACCCACGTGGCTCGCCCGGAGATTTGGGTAAGGCTTGAGAGGAGCAGTGGCGTTGGTGGCAGTCAGTTGATGAACTGTCATTGACTCGCCATCAAGCTGCAGTTGGAGCGCTCGAATCAAGTCCTTGCCGATGACTGGGGTGCAGAAGTCAGGCAGGACGTAGAGAGTACAAGGCGCCGAACGGCTCTTGTAGTGGGCGACCGTGTCGAAGGTGCCCAGCGGTGCACGGATAGCCGAACCGTCGAAGTTTGAGAGCGTCGTAGAGACGGGCTGAAGCGGAGGGCTAGCGAAGACTGACGAGTGCATGCTAGCGGTGATGCGGTGGGCAGGAGGGAACTGAGGTGGCGACAGGGCGGGTACCTCAACCTCGCACCCCTTCCAACCTCAGGTCAGTCCCAGACTGACGACTCCGACCCTCCTCCACTGCGCTCCTCCTCTCAAGACCGGTCCAACTTCGGCTTAAACCCACGCAGTGTCGCGGCGCGCGTGCGTGCGTGCGTGCGACACTTCTCTCTTCTTCCCTTTTCTTCCCTTCCCTCGCGACGACCTAGCCACGCTCCGAAGCCCAAGAGGGCGGCAACAGTCGGCAGCGCGCTAACACACAGCACAAAAGACAGGCGCAGACGCAAAAGGCGAAAGGCAAAAGCACAAAGCAGCAAGAGTGAGGAACCATACTTGTAACCGGTAATTGGACCTGGGGGGGAGGGTTCGGGCATTTTCTGGGGGGGGGGGGGTGGTGGGTGGGGTGAAAATCTGGAGGAGGGGGGGGTCTGGGCAGAAAAATTGGCAATTTTTGGTCTATTTTTTTGTCAATAATACACTGTAAAAACCTGAAAATAGGTACTTCTTAGTCAAAATACACTGTAAATAGACACTTTTGGGTCGATTCTTGCTCAAAAACACTGTACAAAACGCATTTATTTTGCATTATAGTATGTAGTAGAAAGTTTCCAAAAAGTCTGGGGGGGTCTGGGTGGGGGTTCAGGACAACCTGGGGGGGAGGGTTGGGGAGGGTGTGGGTAGGGTCAAACTCAGCACCTGGGGGGAGGGAAACCCCCCCCCCCCCAAACCCCCCCCCAGTTACAGGTATGTGAGGAACGACCGGAAAAGGCCGTTCCCACGGTCGAAGGGGGGTGGGGAACGGGAGGCCTTTACACACAAAGCATATACGGCGCGCTCGCTGGCTGGCTGGCCCGCTGCCACGAGCGACGCACAGGCAGACACACAAGGCGACGCACACACAGTGACGATGAAGGATCAAAGGGGGCGACGGGGGATAGAGGGTGCGGGAGACACACGGTCTCTACAAACGCGAAATCGATCTACAGCGCTGCCGCTGCTAGGGCCAACACTCGCGAATGCTGACCGTGGCTCGATGTCGATGCGCAGCTGTCCATCGGCGACGCCGAGGTTGACGCCGCTCGTGAACACTGATGATGCCAAACACGGCCCCAAGACGACTCGAAAGCGTCTGACAGTGCTGCTCTTGCTGCAGCCACCACTCGCGAACGTTGACAGCGCCGACCGCGGTCCAGCGCCCCTGTCGACACTGAAGTAATCTACCAGTGCTCCCGGCACCGAGCGACAGCGAGGCTGCAGGAGGCGCCTCCTACTGCTTCTGCTAGCAAGCGCGAACGCGGCCGCCGTCGTCTGCGCGAAGCTGGCCCACTCTCGCAGTGGCGTGGCTAACGTCGCCGCCGTCTTTTGTGCTTTTTTCTGAGATCGACTTGGGCCCATATGTCGGCGTCATTGACGCGATCATAAACGGTCGTGACACTGACCTTGTTGCCCGACAATTCTTGAATACTCAGCCCTATAATGAAAGCAAAACGTCGACTTCCTCGCCCCACTTCGATTTTGGCCGCCGATTTTGGCCTGCATGGTCGTCTTGAAGAAGCGGCGTGGCGCGTCGATGGCCACGTCGTCCGCGTCCTCAGCAAAGACGCAGCTGAGACCCTTGCCAGGATGGTCGTGGGCGAAGTGGTCGCGCATGCTCTGGGTGGAGCCACAGCCGGTGGGGCATTGCAAGCACGCATACAGCGTGTAGTTGAGCGCGTGAGCGAGGCCCATGTGGTGCTCCAACTCGTACAGGTTCAGTAAAAAAGGTAAAAGAAAAAGTAAGGAAGAATAGTTGGTACTAGCCGCTACAACTCAGGACACCTGCTACAAAGTGCTCAGAAGTGATTCAGTATCAGTGCTTTCATGTCCTCACTCAGCAAGACGCCCTCAACTACCCGCACACGGCCACCGCCAGTCAACATTGGAAAGAACAAAAGAGAGTGACAATGACGTGCCAACTCAGTCATACTTTGGAGATGTGTTCGATTAGATCACTGCTGTGTTCAAAATGTTGTGGATTTGGCTGGCAGCTGCACCAACTCAGGCAGTTGGTACAGACGATGTGCGACTGTCTTTCCTGAAAGTATTCCTCGAATTTGTGCCAATGACGTCTGAGAATAATAACCTAATAATAAAGTCTATAAGTCTATAATAATAATAAGAATAATAACAATCAGATTACTGAAGTCAGTCCACTCATTGTTGTCAGCCATGTTTGTTGTCTGCTAGAGCATTGCCATTTGGACGTCCTGTCCCGACTCCCAAGCCCTGTCGCTGGCTTTGCCGCTGCCACTGAACTGCAATAATTTGGAGAGGGGAGGAGTTGTCGGGAGGCACGTTCTAGGCATACATGCCCAAGGGGGGGGCATAAGCAGGGTTGCATAAAAAAATCATTCATTAATTAAAAGTCTAAGCATGTTCTAGGCATACATGCCCAAGGGGGGGGGGCATAAGCAGGGTTGCATAAAAAATGTAACTGTAAAATATATTATGTAAAAAATGTAAAATGTAAAAAAAAAAACATACATGATGTAACTGGGGGGTTGGGGGGGTTACCCACCCCCAGGTCAAAAGTTACCCCTTCCCACCCCCCTCCAAAAGTTTTTCAACTTTTCTACAACTGTAAAAAGTGGTGTATTTTTCGCCTTTTTTAGTGTTTTTTTACCCTAAAACAGCTAAATAATGCTATTTATAGCCTATTTTAACCTATTTTTGACCAAAAGTGCCTATTTAGACACTATTTAGGTACACTTTTTTACCCTCTGTCACCCCCTCTCTCTTTAAATCTGCTTACCCCCCACCCCCAGAATGGTCTCCAACCCTCCCCCCCACTTCAAAACCCCGGTTACATGTGTGCCACTATCCCCACCCCAAGTGGCACCTGCACAACAAGTTTTAGCTCAATCCATCCACCACACAGCCCATTCTGATGAAATGAGTTATTTGGGTGCAGTTTCTGCATGCAAATTCAAATTTGACTACTTCCCAACTATCTCCACCCCAAGTGGCACCTGCACACCAAGTTTCAGCTCAATCCATCCACCACACAGCCCACTCTGTTGCAATGAATTATTTGGGTGCAGTTTCTGCACGCAAAATCAAATTTGACAATTTTCACGCTATCCTTATCCCTAGGGGTAGCTGCACACCAAGTTTCAGTTTGCTCCATTGACCACAGCTCATTCTGTCACAAAAAGTTATTTGGATGCAGTTTCTGCATGCAAATGTAACTTTGGCACTTCCCCACTATCCCCATCCCAAATGGCACCTGCACACCAAGTTTCAGCTCAATCCATCCACCACACAGCCCACTCTGTTGGAATAAATTATTTGGGTGCAGTTTCTGCACGCAAAATCAAATTTGACAATTTTCACACTATCCTTATCCCTAGGGGTAGCTGCACACCAAGTTTTAGTTCGCTCCATTGACCACAGCTCGTTCTGTCACAAAAAGTTATTTGGGTGCAGTTTCTGCATGCAAATTTAACTTTAGCACTTCCCCACTATCCCCATCCCAAGTGGCACCTGCACACCAAGTTTCAGCTCAATCCATCCACCACACAGCCCACTCTGTTGCAATGAATTATTTGGGTGCAGTTTCTGCACGCAAAATCAAATTTGACAATTTTCACACTATCCTTATCCCTAGTGGTAGCTGCACACCAAGTTTCAGTTCAATCCATTGACCACAGCTCATTCTGGTGTAAAAAGTTATTTGGGTGCAGTTTCTGCATGCAAATTCAACTTTGGCACTTCCCCACTATCCCCATCCCAAGTGGCACCTGCACACCAAGTTTCAGCTCAATCCATCCACCACACAGCCCACTCTGTTGCAATGAATTATTTGGGTGCAGTTTCTGCACGCAAAATCAAATTTGACAATTTTCACACTATCCTGATCCCTAGTGGTAGCTGCACACCAAGTTTTAGTTCACTCCATTGACCACAGCTTATTCTGTCACAAAAAGTTATTTGGGTGCAGTTTTGGCAGGCAAATTCAAATTTGACACTTCCCCACTATCCCCATCCCAAGTGCCACCTGCACACCAAGTTTCAGCTCAATCCATCCACCACACAGCCCACTCTGTTGCAATGAGTTATTTGGGTGCAGTTTCTGCATGCAAAATCAAATTTGACACTTCCTCCCACTATCCCCATCCCAAGTGCCACTTGCACACCAAGTTTCAGCTCAATCCATCCACCACACAGCCCACTCTGTTGCAATAAATTATTTGGGTGCAGTTTCTGCATGCAAAATCAAATTTGACAATTTTTACACTATCCTTATCCCTAGTGGTAGCCACACACCAAGTTTTAGTTCAATCCATCGACCACAGCTCATTCTGTCACAAAAAGTTATTTGGGTGCAGTTTCTGCATGCAAATTTAACTTTGGCACTTCCCCACTATCCCCATCCCTAGTGGCACCTGCACACCAAGTTTCAGCTCAATCCATCCAGCACACAGCCCACTCTGTTGCAATAAATTATTTGGGTGCAGTTTCTGCATGCAAAATCAAATTTGACAATTTTCACACTATCCTTATCCCTAGGGGTAGCTGCACACCAAGTTTTAGTTCAATCCATCGACCACAGCTCATTCTGTCACAAAAGTTATTTGGGTGCAGTTTTGGCATGCAAATTCAAATTTGATACTTCCCCACCACTATCCCAAGTATCCCACAGCCCACTCTGTTGCAATAAATTATTTGGGTGCAGTTTCTGCATGCAAAATCAAATTTGACAATTTTTACACTATCCTTATCCCCTAGTGGTAGCCACACACCAAGTTTTAGTTCAATCCATTGACCACAGCTCATTCTGTCACAAAAAGTTATTTGGGTGCAGTTTCTGCATGCAAATTTAGCTTTGGCACTTCCCCACTATCCCCATCCAAAGTGGCACCTGCACACCAAGTTTCAGCTCAATCCATCCAGCACACAGCCCACTCTGTTGCAATAAATTATTTGGGTGCAGTTTCTGCATGCAAAATCAAATTTGACAATTTTCACACTATCCTGATCCCTAGTGGTAGCTGCACACCAAGTTTTAGTTCACTCCATTGACCACAGCTCATTCTGTCACAAAAAGTTATTTGGGTGCAGTTTTGGCAGGCAAATTCAAATTTGACACTTCCCCACTATCCCCATCCCAAGTGCCACCTGCACACCAAGTTTCAGCTCAATCCATCCACCACACAGCCCACTCTGTTGCAATGAGTTATTTGGGTGCAGTTTCTGCATGCAAAATCAAATTTGACACTTCCTACCACTATCCCCATCCCCAAGTGCCACTTGCACACCAAGTTTCAGCTCAATCCATCCACCGCACAGCCCACTCTGTTGCAATAAATTATTTGGGTGCAGTTTCTGCATGCAAAATCAAATTTGACAATTTTTACACTATCCTTATCCCTAGTGGTAGCCACACACCAAGTTTTAGTTCAATCCATCGACCACAGCTCATTCTGTCACAAAAAGTTATTTGGGTGCAGTTTCTGCATGCAAATTTAACTTTGGCACTTCCCCCACTATCCCCATCCAAAGTGGCACCTGCACACTAAGTTTCAGGTCAATCCATCCACCACACAGCCCACTCTGTTGCAATAAATTATTTGGGTGCAGTTTCTGCATGCAAAATCAAATTTCACACTATCCTTATCCCTAGTGGTAGCTGCACACCAAGTTTTAGTTCACTCCATTGACCACAGCTCATTCTGTCACAAAAAGTTATTTGGGTGCAGTTTTGGCATGCAAATTCAAATTTGATACTTCCCCACCACTATCCCAAGTATCCCATCCCAAGTGGCACCTGCACACTAAGTTTCAGGTCAATCCATCCACCACACAGCCCAGTCTGTTGCAATGAGTTATTTGGGTGCAGTTTCTGCATGCAAAATCAAATTTCACACTATCCTTATCCCTAGGGGTAGCTGCACACCAAGTTTCAGTTCAATCCATCGACCACAGCTCATTCTGTTGCAAAAAGTTATTTGGGGCAGAGGTTGTTAGATACAGTTACTTAATGCAATGTTTCGATCCATGCCTGAATCATGTCCCAAGTATGGTTTGCTGGATCAAAGTGCCCTGATATGGATCCCTAAATTGGCATACTAGACCCTATTCAAACGAGGCACATGCTGTTAAATACACTTACTTAATGCAATGTCTTGATCCATGCTTGAATCATCTCCAAAAGTAGGCTGAGGTTGTTAGATACTGCTAATTGGTACACTGCTTTGATCCATGCCTGAATCATCTGCCAAGTAGGCTTAGCTGGACTGAGCTGCCTTGATATGGATCCCTAATTTGCATACTAGGCCCAATTCTAACCAGACCCAGGTTGTTAGATACTGCTAATTGGTACAATGTTTAATCCATACTGGAATCAAAGCTGAAAGTGTGGATCAGAGCTGCCTTGATAAGGATCCCTAATGGGCATACTAGTTCCAATTCAAACCAGGCTGTTGGTGTTAGATACAGGTTGTTAGATACAGTCACTTAATGCAATGTTTTGATTGATCCTTGCCTGAATCATCTCCCAAGTAGGCTTTGCTGGATCAGAGCTGCCTTGATATGGATCCCCAATTGGCATACTAGGCCCAATTCAAGCCAGGCCAGTTGTTAGATACAGTTACTTAATGCAATGTTAGTCCATGCCGGCACGGCATCGTCTGGTTAGGCACGGTTGGTTGATTATGATCAAACAACTGAACAACAAACATTTGAAACCAATAGTTTGTTAAATGTTTAACTAGTTTTTTTCAATATGTGTAATGTGTTCAGGTTTTAGAAATAGTTAAACCATCACCCACTCCACCATACTGCAAAACCTCCCCATCATGCACATTAACCATTATGCCAATTTAGTGGGGAATTTTGGATTCTGTAGCAGATATGAGTTGTGGAATATGTAACAATTTTTTGTAAACTAAGCACAGTAGTACTTGGGGATTCGCAGTAATTGTTAATGAAGAAACGGACACGACGTGCTGCAGTACCATTAGAGGCTGCTTCAGAAAGCCTCCAGATAGGGTGCCTTCAGCTCTGATATTTGTCACTGAGTGGCGCAGCAGCAGCATGAGACGTCGTCTTATCAGTAATCAATCAATAAATCAACAAGATTTTCCCCAAAGGGGAAGGGCCGATCCCAGAGGTAGTGCAAGACTGGGCCAACCCGCGGAGAGAGGGGAGCAAGCCCCACCACCTCTCCAAGTTCCAAAAATCAGCAATCTCAGTGTATCCAATAGGATACGTATCAGAGATTAAGCTGATAAGAACAGATATATTTTCGCGCCTAATCTCTGTTAAGGTGTGTCTGCTTGGGATCATGAGATAGAGTTTCACCCAGCAGACAGCACCCTCCCTCAGGCCTTTCAGAATGGGGCCTGAGGTTCTGAGACTCGGCACAAATCTCTGTCCTCTTGTCAGCTATTGGCCGGATGCATCATCTTTTTGGTGTCCTTGGTGGCGCCCTCAATCTGGGCCTTGTGGGACGAGCCACTCGTGCCGCCCGTTGGGTACGGGCAACTAAACACCAAGCACAATAGTATCCCAACCAAGCCGTGGCAAGGTGGGTGTTTGGTGGTGATACGATCTGGTCACTTTATCTTAGGCGCCACTGGGGTGCTTTGCCTGCGCGAATTCTCGAAGTAGTGAACCTTTTGCAGTTGTGAGATTCGTGTCAGATAGCTAGATTAGCTCTTGATTAGATAATTAGCTAAAGCTGCAAATTGAAAGGGGCTATGAAGAAAGGACGCGTGCTGCAGTCATAGAGGCTGCTTAGAAAGCTCAGATAGGGTGCTTCAGCTCTGATATTTGTCCTGAGTGGCGCAGAGAGCATGAGACGTCGTCTTTGTATCCATATCAGATTTTCCCCGGGGAAGGGCGATCCGAGGTAGTGCGCTGGGCCCGCGGAGAGAGGGGAGCAGCCCTCCGTGGCTCGTGCCAACCTTGAAGGAAGGCCGAGAAGCGATGCTTGCACCTCAATAAGCATGCTAGGTCAGCTCAGTTATCAGCATTCTTTGGGTAGGTGCACAGCAGGCGCCACTCGGTGGGTGACTTTTTGCAAAAACTGCGCGAAATTGATCGAAGTAGTGCAAAACCAACATTTTGCAGTTGTGCAGAATTCAGTGTACCAGATAGCTAGATTAGCATCTTGATTAGCATAATTAGCTAACAAGCTGCAAATTGAACCAGGGGCTATGAAGAAACGGACACGACGTGCTGCAGTACCATTAGAGGCTGCTTCAGAAAGCCTCCAGATAGGGTGCCTTCAGCTCTGATATTTGTCACTGAGTGGCGCAGCAGCAGCATGAGACGTCGTCTTATCAGTAATCAATCAATAAATCAACAAGATTTTCCCCAAAGGGGAAGGGCCGATCCCAGAGGTAGTGCAAGACTGGGCCAACCCGCGGAGAGAGGGGAGCAAGCCCCACCACCTCTCCAAGTTCCAAAAATCAGCAATCTCAGTGTATCCAATAGGATACGTATCAGAGATTAAGCTGATAAGAACAGATATATTTTCGCGCCTAATCTCTGTTAAGGTGTGTCTGCTTGGGATCATGAGATAGAGTTTCACCCAGCAGACAGCACCCTCCCTCAGGCCTTTCAGAATGGGGCCTGAGGTTCTGAGACTCGGCACAAATCTCTGTCCTCTTGTCAGCTATTGGCCGGATGCATCATCTTTTTGGTGTCCTTGGTGGCGCCCTCAATCTGGGCCTTGTGGGACGAGCCACTCGTGCCGCCCGTTGGGTACGGGCAACTAAACACCAAGCACAATGTATCGCAACCAAGCCGTGGCAAGGATACTGGCACTTTGATCTTAGCCTGAAGGCCGAGAAGCGATGCTTGCACCTCAATAAGCATGCTAGGTCAGCTCAGTTATCAGCATTCTTTGGGTAGGTGCACAGCAGGCGCCACTCGGTGGGTGACTTTTTGCAAAAACTGCGCGAAATTGATCGAAGTAGTGCAAAACCAACATTTTGCAGTTGTGCAGAATTCAGTGTACCAGATAGCTAGATTAGCATCTTGATTAGCATAATTAGCTAACAAGCTGCAAATTGAACCAGGGGCTATGAAGAAACGGACACGACGTGCTGCAGTACCATTAGAGGCTGCTTCAGAAAGCCTCCAGATAGGGTGCCTTCAGCTCTGATATTTGTCACTGAGTGGCGCAGCAGCAGCATGAGACGTCGTCTTATCAGTAATCAATCAATAAATCAACAAGATTTTCCCCAAAGGGGAAGGGCCGATCCCAGAGGTAGTGCAAGACTGGGCCAACCCGCGGAGAGAGGGGAGCAAGCCCCACCACCTCTCCAAGTTCCAAAAATCAGCAATCTCAGTGTATCCAATAGGATACGTATCAGAGATTAAGCTGATAAGAACAGATTTTTTTTTTATTCAAGTGAAACCACTACTACAACAGGTCAAATAAGAGGTTACTGCCCGTGTAGATATTAGTGGAATCACGCAACATTATCGCCTAGTTCACAAGCAAGTGGAACAATTGTTCACAGATTCACTATTTTCTGAGGCAGTCTTGGCTGGGGCGTGTCTTGGCCGGTGGGGACCATCCAGGGGCTGCAGCTGGGACCATGACGCCCGGGGAGTGAAGAGTCGCCGAAGCTGAGCACCAGACTGGAGGTCGCAGCCACCACATGCGCGATCGAGCCGACCAGCCTGAATGTAAAAGCGAGCGCACACAGGTTATATGAGTGCGAGTAACTTCCCAAAGTCGAGTTGGGGTGACGTGTGGGCGCTCCAGGGGGATGGTCGGTCTCGGCTGTAGTGCAAGGCCGAGGCGGCCAAAGTCCAGCACGCTGAGCGCACCGTCCGCCAAACGCTGCCCGCTGACTTGAGTGGTTAGTGTCTGAAACGACGAAAAAGCGCCCAACCCCAGCAGCTGCGCACACCAAGGAGGGGCGCAGCTGGGGGGTGGGCACCATATTAGGTGCGTTGTAGGTGCAGAGGGCTTCTGGACCATGTATTCGGGCGACCGACCGAGATCTGAATGCGAAGGCGCCAACGGGCGCAACGAAGATCACGATTGTGGGCGTAATTTTGCAATTTTGATCAGCAGCAACTGTCATCACGAGCTGGCGGGGGCGGTGTTACCCTGACCCCCCGCCAGCTCCCTCGCCCTGTTGGGCGCCGTTGGCCGCCGGTGCCGGAGGAGCCACTGCTGGGGGAGCTGCTGCGACCAACGCTGCGGCCGCCGCGGCCGCCGCCGCCCTCCTGGCCCGGGCGCGCTTGCTTGGACGGAGGGCCTTGCGGACCTTGGGCTGGGCCACCGCTCCGCCTGCCGGCGCGGAGGGGGGCGCCTGCTGATAGGGGGCCGCCACCGCCCCGGCGCCCGTCGACGAGGAGGGAGGTGCGGGCTGGGGGGCCGCCACCAGCGCAGCCGGCGGCACCGACTGCTGCGTGGTGGCAGCGGGCGCCACCGCCTGCGGCTGAGCGGAAGGCGCGCTGAGGGGCAGGGTCCCCGTCTCGGCCAAACTCTTCCAGGTAGGGAGACACGAGCTGGAGGGCGGCAACCTCGTTCTGCATGCCGGCAGTGTGCAGGCGTCCGAGGAGGGCGCCGCAGAGCGAGCGGACAGCGCCTATATGGAGTTATATGTATAAGGTTATTTATTATTATATATTACTGTTGTGTTATGTTGAGGTGGGTTATATTAGAGGTTAGTTAGTTGTGTTATGGAAGTGTTTGTCCCCAAATATATGGTGCCAGAAAATATTTTTAGAGTGTTCAATAGTTTCGGCAACCATAAAGCGGCGCATTTGCTTGGCATAGCGCTCAGGGATTCCAAGGGCTTTCACCGTTGCATCGTTTGCTGGGTCCCAGGAACCAAGAGCACCAACCACAATAGCTCCCAAGTGTACCTCATAACCCTGCTGCCTGTAGGCGTCCGCCACTGGGGCGTACTTGGAAATTTTAGCCTGCCTGGCAGCTGGGAATGAGAGGAAGCCATTCTCGTGGGGACACGTGACGTCAGCGATGGCCACCCTGCACTTCACGTTGTCAACCAACACGAGGTCTGGTCGGGAGGAACTGTGGTAGTCCCCCAACCTGACAGCTCGATTCACCTGGAGATGCGTATTGCGCTTATGGCGACCTCTAATTGCTTTGGCCAGTCTGTCTAAAATAGAGTTATGTCTGTTGACCATTTTATCGCCCAATTGGTAGGGGCAGTGACAGAGGACGTGGGCACTAGACTCAAGGTAGTAGCCGCAACGCCTGCATTCTGTGCTCTGGCCATATTTACTATTACCTGGGGCACCATTTAGACCGAGCAAGTTGAGTCGGGCTCTGTGGACAAACCGATAGCCAGAGAACGAGATGTACTTGCCGTCGCGGTTAAACTGACTTGATGCTTCAGCTTTGGCCGCGCAGCTAACACCCAACCCCTGGCTCGGATAGTCAGCAACCAGCTTGTCAATGTGCCACTGTTGGAGCGCCTGACGGAGGTGTCTGTACACCAGGCTGTAGCTGGACTCGCGCATCACGACTGCGGTCGCGCTGGGAGTCCGCTGCAGGGTAAGACACACTGCCTGCTCACCCACAATGGAAAACGACAGCTGGCAGAACCTTTTCCTAAGGCTGCGGACAGCGCGGCGCAGTTTCGTAAAGAGACTCCTAGCCTCAGCATGGCCACTAATAAGGGGATTGAGGTCGCCGGTGGTGACGCCATTGAGGAAAGCCTCGACGTCACTCGACTCAGGCGCCCTTCGGATCCAGCGCTTTACTGTGTCGCCAAGTTGCTGCCAGAAGAACTGGCGGATGGCTGGGTCTCTACTCGAAAGCAGCTTGAACACGTGTCCTACAGTTTGCAGGTCCAGCTCATCGACTGCAGGGAGCATGCCAAGTCCACCAGTCCGAGCACTGCCATGCACGTAATGGTTGGAGGCTCTGGTGGGGAGATGGCAAATCCTCTTGGACAGGAGAGTAAGGACGCGATCGAATTCTTTAAGCTCAGTCTTGCGCGGGTCGTCATGTCTGGCAATGTAGGAGAAACGAGGCTGGATAAAGGTTCGAATGGCATCCAGTTTCTGCCAGGGAGCGAGGGCACTCTCAGAGATTGACTGCAAGTCCAGGATGGACTTCGAGAGGAGGGAGTGCTGACTGCGGTCAACGTCAAATCCCAACTCTGAGCCCAAGTACTTGTAACTCTGAGTCCAGTCCAGGGTAGGCATAGGGCCATTTTGAATCGAGCACTGACCAGCCTCCATTTTACCAGCCTTGCCTAGGCAGAGAGACGCGCATTTTTGGGGGCTTGAATTTTAGCTTTATTTTTGCCGCAATTTTGCCTACGAAATCGAGCATTTTCTGCAGCTCGTTTTTGTTAGAAGCGACGATGGCCAAGTCGTCTGCGTAGGCAAGGATGTTAAGGCGTACTAAGCCGCAAGTGTAACCATTTGTTGGGAATTTTTGTTTGAAGGTGCGGATTAGAAATTCGAGCGCAATGTTAAATAGGAGCGGACTTAGTGGGTCACCCCTGTTTTACGCCAGCTTCAATTTTAATGGGTGTTGTTGCGCCTTTTTCGCTTTTCACTACCGTAGTTGCATCGGTGTACAAATCTTTGACAATGTCAACGAATTTTTTTGGCAGGCCCAGCTGTTCAGCCATGAGGAAGATGAGAGGGTGGGGAACAGAGCCAAAAGCGTTCGCCAAATCGAGCCAGGCGACTGCGATGGGGCGCTTTTTGGTTCTAGCATCGTGCAAGATAGAACTCAGCATGAAGACATGTTCCGCACATCCTTCCCTCTGTGTAAAGCCTTTCTGCTCATCGCTGAGGAGGCCAACCACGGAGGAAACTTTCTTGGAGAGCAGGGCGGTATAAAGTTTATAGACAGTGGACATAATCGCAATGGGGCGGTAGTTGCCTGGGTCGTCGCGCTCGCCACTCTTGTGAATGAGAATCGTGTGCGACTCCTTCCACACTGAGGGGACGCGGCGACGCTTCAAGCACACGTTGTACAGCAAGCACAGCGATTGGAGGGAAGGATCCGCCTTTCGAAGGTCGCTGTACAACAGTCTATCGGCCCCAGGAGCAGTGTTGGACATTCGCCTCAGAATTTCGTGCAAGTCGGTGACGCAGAACGACCTGAGCAGGTCGTTGGGCACGGACACCCGCTCAATTTTGGGCAACTCCTTGGAGACTTCCTCCTGGTCCAGTGAGGTGGCGCTCAGTAGCCGCGAGAAGTAAGCCTCCAGGGTTCCAACGTCCACATTACACTTAGCATTACCTACCTTGAGAATGTTGTTCATTGACAATTTCTTGTTTTTGTTATAGAGTCGCTGAAGCTGAATCGTTGCAGCTGGGATTTGAGGCCCTCTAGTTGGGTGATGTGGGCTGACCCTTCCTCTGGGCGTTTCAGGGGTGGCTTGTGGTTCTGGCTGACCCACTGACCACGCGCCTGTGCCTGAGTTTGCGTCGCCTTGTCGACCAACCTAGATCCCCTACCAGTCTCAACGGTTGGGCTGCTACCAGAGTTTGTCCTAGCCACTAGGGTCGAGGCCTCAGCCAGCCGATCCTTGGAGAGGAGAGCCATGAGGTTGACCGTCTGAGCACAGAGAGACTCAAATGCCGCCCAGTCAGAACCTTTAGACTCCCAGTCCTGGAGCGATTTCTGGACCCAGGTGGCCAGAGCAAACTCGTCACTGGGCGGTTCAGATCCCTGCACCATGCTGGCTACTGGAGGCTCAGGGGAGTGAGGCGCAGGCTCAGATGCCTCCCCAGAGCTCAGAGTCGCAGTTGTCAGCTTGTGAGGAGGACTCTCAATGAGTTTAGAAATGCTGGCAAGAATGTGGCCATTGTTGTACTCTTCAGTTGGTTCACTAGAGGCCACCACTTCTGGTTCGGTTGCAATGCGAGGCGCAACCGACCCAGGCTGGTTGTCTGGAGGAACGACGCCTAAGGCTGGTTGGCTCTCTGCTGCGGCAGCGCCACCCAAGTCGTCAGCAACTGGAGAGGGGGAGAGGTAAGTGCAGGCAATATTGTTCGCCTCACTGTCCTCTGCTCTTTCCCCAGAGACCACCACCACTGGTTCGGTTGCAATGCGAGGCGCATCCGACCCAGGCTGGGAGTCCAGGGGAACAGCGACTGATGCTGGTTGGCTCTCTGCTGCGGCAGCGCCACCCAAGTCGACAGGGACTGGGGACGAGGACGGAAGAGGGTTCGCTTGGAGTGGGAGAGACTGGGGGATGCCAGGGGAGGGAGTCGGCAGCGTTTGGAGCGAACCAGTAGTTGCTTTCTCGACCTCCGCAACTGGAATCGACCCTGGGCGCCCACCCCGCTGGTTTGGCTGGGCAGGGACTGGGACAGGAGCGCCAACGCCGTCCGCCGCCACTGGGTAGCGGTGGGGACGTCGTCGTACAGCAGGCTGTCACCCGAGAGAATGCGCTCAGCCAGCATGCAAATGTGGGCGCCACAATTGAAAGAGTCCGTCTGTTTGACAAAGCTTTTTGGAGGGGATAGCGAATTCGCATCTCGACACCAGTCAGCATGCTGCCGATCAACATCAGGGGGCGGCGCACGTCCATTGGGACGTTCCCCTTGAGGGTGTCGAAGTACTGAATGACGCTATCACCAGCCTGCACCACAGCCAAGGCCCAGTGAGAGTTTCGAAGGTTGACAGGGATCAGCGCCCAACGGAAGTCTGGCAGGAAGTTCGGCACAGTGTGCAGTCGCCCAGGGCTAGCAGATGGCCAGCTGGTCGGAAAGCATTGTGCGCGCTGCCAGACGACCGGGTCCACCACCACCACCTTGTCTGCCTCACTAGCCACTGTCCTACAGAGATACTCAAAGACAATGTAGTCATTCAACCAGGCGTCCCTACCTTCCATTAGGGTGAGAGGTTTCAAGTCGCTGAGAAACGCAACATTGGCTCCGGTTACTGGTAAACTCATCTCAGGTGTGACAAATTGAAGGTTTTCAAAGTCAAATCCGGCCAGCTCAACCTCGGTGGGGCCCGTATCAGCGCGCTTGGGTTTCTGCTCACGCTGCCTTCCCTACCTGTGGTAACAGCTGCATTTTCTGCTTGACCACGCTGCTGTAGCTCAGAGGGGGAGAGGCGACAGTTTGGGCGCGCTGCACGTGTTCAGCCAGGTCAGAAGCGTCTGAGGATCGCAGCTGACCACTGGTGCTGACCACAGGTGCAGCGCTTGGTGGAGTGGCCTGGAGGGCAAGGTCAGCGTGCTCAGTAGGGCCCACTGCACCTGGGGAAGGCGAGGGGCGGCCAGACCCAGCTGCGCAGACCGCCCAGCAGGAGGAACGACAGCGCGAGCTAGCGGGCGAATAGAGGGTCGCTCTTGCTTCGTGTGGACACGAGAGTGGTTGGTCCGTCCCTGCCTGGTGTCGAAGGAGCGACCGCACCCCTCGACCGCACAGGGGAACAGCCCAACCTGGGCAGGCGCCGACTCTACCTGAGGATGGGCGGACTTGACGTGAGCGTTGATTTCTTTGAGCCCATATTTGTTACTTGACTGTTTCGGGCAGAAGCGGCATTTTAGAATGATGGTGTCAATTTTGACGAGATGTTCGCTGAGGAGATGGCGCTCAATACTCTTTTTGTTTGCAGATTGGGCTTTGTAAGATTTATCGCAAAGAGGGCAGCCAAGTGTCTGGGGTGAGGGAACTAGCAGGACGAGAGAGCGCTCTGACGCAGCAGTTCCCTGGAGCGCGGCTTTTTCGAATGGAGGCACCAAAAGAGAAGAGCCCGCTCCCCCTACTTGCGTGCGCCTCATTGTGCGAAAAACGTAGCAGCAGAGATTGTTCCCAGCGCAGGACCCTCTACAGACAGAACGCAAGGGCTGGGCGCGCTCGTCACCTCGGTCAAGGTGGTTCGCCTTTGAGCCGTTGGGGAGAGCCGCCGTCACCGTCGAGCGCTTGTCCTGGTGCTGGGAAGCGGCCACAGCCACCAGCCGATGCAGCTGACCCACGAGTGGCGCCTGCCGCATGAAGTCGCCAGAAGCCACCAGCAGTTGAGCGCGGGGCGCAGTGACGTGGCGGGGCAGGCCGCGTCCACAAGCATAGGGGGGCTGGCGGGAAAACGTGCGCCACGGGTGATTGGGGTTCATTTTTGGCACGAGTTGGACACCAAGTATTGAGCACACAATTAGATGGAAGATTGGTTTGGAACGCGTCTCGGCCTAACCCTCTGCCTCACAGATGCCACCGTCTCTGCCAGGGCAGAGAGGGCAAAAAGGGGCAGAGCTCTGCTCTAGCGTCGTCCCTCCTACAGTAACCGCGCGACCAGGGGAACACCAGAATAGGGCTCAACCGAAGTCGAGGCCACTGGTGCCGCCCACTGGAGCACAGCAACTGTAGGGAACGAGCGCCTGGCGCGCCCCTCCTTCCCAGCCACACCTATAGCAACCACCCAGCCAGGGGAGCACCAGGCCACAGCCCAACCGAAGTTGAGGCCGCTGGTGCCGCCCACCGGAGGATGGGAGCCACAGGGGGCAGTCGTCACAACTACAGGCAACTGCCCAACCAGGGGAGCCCAGACCACAGCCCAACCGAAGTTGAGGCCACTGGAGCTGCACCACCGGAGGACAGGAGCTGCAGGAGGACGACCCAGGCAGGAGAGGCAGGATCCGTAGAGCAGGAGAGGGGACTTGATCTTAGCCTGAAGGCCGAGAAGCGAATCCAATCAATTCGTGCTTTCAGAGATTAAGCTGATAAGAACAGATACTACACTTTGATCTTAGCCTGAAGGCCGAGAAGCGATGCTTGCACCTCAATAAGCATGCTAGGTCAGCTCAGTTATCAGCATTCTTTGGGTAGGTGCACAGCAGGCGCCACTCGGTGGGTGACTTTTTGCAAAAACTGCGCGAAATTGATCGAAGTAGTGCAAAACCAACATTTTGCAGTTGTGCAGAATTCAGTGTACCAGATAGCTAGATTAGCATCTTGATTAGCATAGATCAGCTAACAAGCTGCAGGAGATGAAACCAGGGGCTATGAAGAAACGGACACGACGTGCTGCAGTACCATTAGAGGCTGCTTCAGAAAGCCTCCAGATAGGGTGCCTTCAGCTCTGATATTTGTCACTGAGTGGCGCAGCAGCAGCATGAGACGTCGTCTTATCAGTAATCAATCAATAAATCAACAAGATTTTCCCCAAAGGGGAAGGGCCGATCCCAGAGGTAGTGCAAGACTGGGCCAACCCGCGGAGAGAGGGGAGCAAGCCCCACCACCTCTCCAAGTTCCAAAAATCAGCTTAATCTCTGATATGGACAATATGTAAAATGACCCAGCACCACAGA